>VMBQ01001772.1:86890-161692 GCA_007657795.1 Dreissena rostriformis
CATTACGGATACACAATTACGGCGTTTAAAGGGACTGTAAACCACGAATAACGAGAAAAGAAAAGTTCTAAAATACCGTATTTTTTACAATTATTAGTTTATATTGATTAAAATATCACGACTGGTATATTACATTACTTGAAAAAAGTTCATATTTTCAGTATATTCGGTAATAAAATTTCGCGATGTGAAATCGAAAGTACATCGCGAAAATAGGTGACATAACGATATACACACTATAAATAACGCAAGTAGACGCATGCACAATTTGCATTCCTGGGTTTACCACGTGACGATTATGATCAATCTACTTGCGTTATTTATAGTTAACTAGTAGTTACCTGGTATGCATACCCAGTAAAAATAAATAAATACAAAAATAAAGTAAACATAAAAAAATAAACTTTTTTCGAGTAATGTTATTTACCAGTCGTGATATTTAAATCAATATAAACTAATAATTGTAAAAAATACGGTATTTTAGAACTTTTTTTTTCGTCATTCGTGGTTTACAGTCCCTTTTACTAAAATATTGTTTGGCTATGGTGTTGTTAACTGTTTTTACCTTATTCGCTATTAAAGCAGACAAGTTGACTCGTGTCTTACAGTCATATACAAGTTTTGATTAGGAGGTGAAACAGATGATACTCATCTTTCTGTAGTAAGGAATGGTGTATATGACATATTTTGCGAATATTATATATTATGTTAGTGGGTAATGTCAGTGGGTTATTTTCAAATTATGGTATTATTATGCAGTATGTTTCTTAATGTTTCTTACTTGTGTTAACTGAGTAGGTGAAGCATATAATATTTCATTGGATTTTTTATTGGAAACTATGTGTGTTCATTGTTTTTTGTTTACATTGTTTTTGGTAACAGATTGTAGAAAAATAATTACAATGAAGTAAAAGTATCCACAAAATTAAAGTCATTTGATGATAATAATTATAATGAGAATACTCTAATATGTTGTGCATATGCGCCCGCTTGGGTTGTTAGCGCCACGTTATTGGCATTGACTCCACCTCATTTAGGAAAATTGAAAACAATCGATTGATTCGATAACAAGCGAGTGGTTTTATTGATGCAGCAACTTTAATATTCTACAATAAATGATAATTTTATTACTGATATAATTGTATCTATATTTGCTCTACATAAAGGTGTACTCATCAGTAAGCTGTTTGAAATATCACCATGTCTAAACTTATACAGGTCTTCATGTTTCGAAATCTGATCTGATTGTATATTCTTGTACAATCTTTGGAGACATTATTTTCTCTGAATGGTCAAACAACATAAAAAACCTACTCATATTCTTAATTTCTGTTTAATCTTCAAAAATGTCCGGTCATAAGCGCCATGTCGGAAGTATATTTAGCTCGTTTATAACTGCATCTCGAACAAGATGACGCTTCAGAAATTATCGGTGGTATATTTATTATACCGCATCAAATACCTTCTTAAAAACAATAGCTGTCTTGGTATTGCAATTAGGGCTTGTATAATACAACCTTACATACTCAACGCGTGCGATAAAACCATCCGGAACACGACATGTATGTAAATTCCCTCTGTTTTTACTGGTCCGTTTTCATATGAACGAAGAAGGCAAACAATTGGGTTAGGTATAATACTTACAACAGTTATAGCAAAATTTACTGTTAAAATGCTGCATTGCTAAACCTATGTTTAAATAAGTTATTAATATTAGTATTATTGTGGTTACTTATGCCTGCATATATTTTAATTTACAAAAATATTGAAAGCTAAGATTGTTTTATAGACGTCTACGAGAGTGTTTACATTTCCGGCATAAGGTTGGTGGACGGTTCAAGCCAATTTAACGGAGTTGTGGAATTGTTACATGAAGGTGTTTGGCGTTCATTGTGTGGGAGTTTAAACCAACCCAGAGAAATGTGCAGAACGATGAACATGACGTTAGTAGATTAATATCTTCAGATTTAATGCAAATGATCTATGTAAATAAATCATATCAAGCGTGTTCTGGTTAAAAAGACATTTCAATTAAATAATAACATACTTGTATTGTTAGCTTTCAATATATTAAATGTTTTTGGAATGCATGCTCACTTTGTTATTCCAGTTATTTACACAACCGTTGCTGTGCTAAACATGACAATAGAAGTGGTTTGATACTTGGTTGGAAATTAGATTGTTATTCAAACGGGTATATCGGCACATGCATGTTTGTTTTCCCATTTGATCATTTGCCTCATCTGAGGTCCGGTACCTGCGGCGGGTCCTTTATACTAGTTTGCTCAGGTAATTGATATTTTTAGAAAACAAACAACAATGTTGAAAGCGGATAAGTGTGTTAAGTTAGCATTAAACGTGTCACATAATTTGGATAAGAACAATGCTTTAGTATTAACCCTTTACGCGTACTTCTACGGAAATCAGCTACATGCTACCTGCTTGTATTCGAGTATGAAACGAGTGTTATGTCGGTGTTCTTAGACCTTTGCTGCCACTTTGCCAAAGCGCCTATATTTATACAAACTTATTCATCAAACTTGCAGAGATATCCTGGCATTTTATCGATGAACATAAACACTCAGGGATAGAGTTTTGAAATCGACCTGCTAAAAACGTTTCGATAGTTCTTAAAGCAGCCGACGGTTTTCAATCACTCCCAGTATTTTCATATATATGCACTTATATCATGTTTGTGAATTTAAACATATGTAGTGATTGTGATGTGCCATGAACTTATTTCAGAATGCCCACAACTTAATGTGTCAAGAGGTAATCTTGTTTACTCTGAGGATGGGACAACAGCTAACTTGATATGCAGTGAAGGATACAGTTCAAATATAACATCATTTCGGTGTCAAAGTGGCAAATGGTCTGACAATAATGTAGAGTGTGTCTTAAGTAAGCTTTATCTTACATGAATTATTATTTTCGATAGAACATTTAGTTGTATATATGGACAACAATATATAATGATAACAATAATATAATACAAAACAACTATATATGTATATATTGGTAAAATAATTCTTTCTTGTTGTAGGTCCACCTTTGAACATAACGCATGTTCGGCTCGCAGACGGTCCTTATACAAACGCTGGAAGATTGGAAATAACTGTCAAAAATGCATACGGCACGATATGCTCCAAAGATTTTAGCTATATGGATGGTGATATTGCATGTAAATCTATGAATCAAAGGTTCGAATATTTTATTATGTGTACGCGTTCATGTGATCCTTACCTATGTGCACGTGTCTATCGTAGTATCAATTTATCGAACTTTGGTTTAACATTGAGGGTGCTTGTATTTAACCTTTTTTCTGGTTTCTATTAAAAAAACGTTCGTAACTTACATAGTTTAGATACATGGTTGAGAGTATATATAAACAATATCGTAAATAAAAAAGTTTCCTTCTAGGAAATACATAATAACATTATGTTTTGTTTGACAATGTGTAAAACGCAGTTACCTCCCTTTTATTAATAATGTTGAACATACTAAACACAGCCATATGGTAGGGCATTCGGCTTTTTGTAAGTAACATCAATATAACTAAAAATGATAGAAATGTGTACTTTATTTCATTGAACAAATATAAACCAATTAGGTATCGTGCTGCTGCTGTCTACAATGGCTCCTTTTTCGGACCAGGAGCAGGACCCATTTATATCGATCAGCTGGACTGTACATATGACCGTGCCCACATTAAGGATTGTCCGTACAGGACAACAGGTGTTTGTAATCACTCAAACGATGTTTCGTTGGTTTGCAACGGTAAGTTATTGCCACATTTTTATGATATAAACATCGTAAAAATGACTTAAGCGTCAGTGGGAGAGTAATCTATAATTTGAATTATTACGGTACTATTTAATGATGCGTAATAGATGGCATATGATATCGTATCGTATTCTTGAGATTGCAAATAGCTTTTTAGTCTCATAAATGCTTGTCTTCCAATCTGTAGCAGCTTCAAATATCACACCTAAGCTTTCATGTATTCAATAACATTCAGAATGTGGCAAACCTATCACCAACTTTGATGACAGGATGTTCCTTTTCAATGACTCGAACATAGTGATGTACGGAGATTGCTCATTCTACAAGTCCTACTTTGGAAAGCTGAGCACAATCTGCGACAACGGCACATGGACAACCATTGGAAACTGCATTGAATACAGTAAGAAATAATACACGAAATTTACTAATACATATACGAAGTTCCAGCAATATTAACACATAAATATTAACGTTTAACTTAGTCGTCTTAAAATGTATATTCTTTTAATTTAAAGTTTTTAAACAAACAATCAGACAAGAACTGTGTGAATATGTTTGTGTTTTTGAACAAAATTAATTGATTCTTTTAAATTACAAATGATGTGTTGTATAAAATCTACCAGTTTATATTTAAAACATTTTGCTTTATTTAAATATTCTGATAATACAAAATTTTAATATACATTGTATTGTTCATATAATTAAAGGAATATGTGTCGCGGTTTGTTCTTGAAATCTTCTTGACTTATAAGAAAGATAACAGCCCGAGTACTTATGTGGTACAGTAATACTTGTCACCAATACGTCTTATTTACATAGGTAAACCACTGGAGGTGCAAAGCATTAGTCTCGTGAATGGAATCACTCCAGCCGAGGGGCGGGTCGAGATTAAAGTGCTGGATACCTGGGGCACAGTATGTAGTGATAACTTTGAGATGAAAGAAGCGGAGGTGGTTTGCAGAATGATGGGATACTTGTTCGTATATTTCATTCTTTGTTTTTAATAGGAAGGAAACATTTGCATGCAGTACACACATAAGTTGTCGTCTTATTTGAATTCTTCACATTAATGATATTCTTCTTTTAATATTACGTGTTATATTGATGAACAGTTCTAATCATACGACACTTCAAAACTATATGGAAACATAGAGCATACTTAGTTTATGTCGAAATCGACAAAGTTTATCCGGTGAGGCTTAGAAAAAAAACAATAGTACGAGCAAAGTAAAATGACTAAACCTCAACATAAGCCAGGCCCTTAGAGAGCTTCTTAGATGTCAACATTTATAACGGCCGATTAACTGCTTTATTTGAAGCGGAGAATATTTTTATGTAAATTTTAATGTTATACAATATACATTTTGAGTTATTTAAAACAAAATCGAGAACATACTTATTTTATTGATTATAAATCACGAATTTGTGAAATTAAATATTACAAGTAGAGTTAATTTTTACAGTAATCAAGTTATCAGTTCAAGTTCGTTTTCTTCCTTGCACTGTATAATACATAAACAGATTAATGAAAACCCAAAATTCAACGAACGTGACTTTTTTTTTTTAAATTAACCTTTAGCTACTGAGGATGTTAACGTTTTTCGCCCCTTTTCCCGATAACACATTACGAAGACATTTGTTTTTTTTTATTCCTGTTACTTTCAAAAACTGGCCTATATGCTTTTATTTTATGCAAATGATATTTACCAGAAAAAAAAGTTTTTTTCAATTGCCGAATGTGGTCAGAACGTTTGTTATTTGTGCGTTGCTATATTTTAATACAAATCCGTTATCCAATTATAAATATTGCTTTCCAAAACAATTCTAGACAACGCTGTACCGTTCTAAACAACTACTGTTTACGAAACAATTTTAAAGTATACTGAAAATCATTTGCAACGATGCAAATCCAGATGTGTCGCAACTGTTTACATTGTTGTGACGCCACAGATGTATCGCGTTTTTTGCTATTAATATCAAATAAACACTTAAAATCACCCCTATATTAAGGCAATATGTGTTTCCTATAACTTATAACTTATTCTTGATTGCTGATTAAAACCAATGTGGTTAACATTTTCGACCGAGCACACATCTTGTTAACATGACACGTTTTTATATCGCTGAACACGTTATGCCGTTACCGAAAAGTTAAAAAAGCTGATTCTACCGTTTTATAATTAAAGTACGCCTCGGTTGACATTACCATTTTCGGGAATACGAAACGTTGTATAACGAGTGTGGTATTTGTGAATGAATGCATTTTTCATCACCGCTTGTACAAAGTATTTTCGATCTGCAAATTACCGTATACAGATACAATTATATAGCGTGGTTTTCTGGCGCATAGGAATACACATTGACAGTATACCGCAAGTCACGTGATCTACTACCGGATATCAACAAGTTTATACGGTGAACGCTTTATTAGGTCAATGTGTTCGATAGAAGCAGGAACAGTGCACCAATTCGTTTAAGCATAATCAGTCCTTCCCCAAATTATAATATAATTTATTGCCGGCCAGGAGGTCCTTTAATCATGCAGGCTTTGCCGGCCCAGACTGATATCATTTCTGGCCCAAAAAAAGAACTGTAGAAGAAAAACAAAAATGAGATTTTTAACAATATTTTACTAATATTATAATAATTATAACACATATCCGATATAAACATGTATATCAATAAAATAAACATTATTTTTCATTCACTACGCAGTAGTAATCATGCATTTATTCATGTTGAATGTCCAAGATTTTTTACCGTTTAACTCCTGTTTTGGTGTTGACAGTTCGCGGGAAAAAGTAACAATGACCTTTGTTTATGCACTGCTTGCTTGCGAATTAATCGGATAAAACGGGAACCAAAACGCACGTGGTTGTCAATTTTGATTCTCTCCCTTTTCGGAATGTACTCATATGGTGATGACGTAGTGTGTAATTCGCTTTGACAACGCAGCAAAAATCTTCGGATACCGTATAAACACTTACAACGTCACGTCATTCAAAAAATGAAACCAATGAAAACACGTTTTACATTATCGGAGTATTCATTAATATTTCGGTAAAATCTAACTTTTGCATTGATACTTGTCTGAAAATAGCTCATGGAATTCCAAATTGCGCTATAATTTTATTACCGGACACGAGGTCCTGCAATAGTAGAATATTTTCCGGATTTTCCAATTTATTATCGGAAAAATCCGAGGACCGACGGTATTTGGGAAGGACTGAGCAGAATGATGTTTGATAGCTGCTCGCCTTTATAGACATGCTCAGTCCTTTGCTGTCGAAGGAAGTAATGGAATAGGAACTGGTCCCATTTTCATCGACGATCTCAACTGTGGAGACGATGCCTCTCATATCAACGACTGCGAATACACCACGTATCTTAACTGTTCACACGAGCAGGATGTGTCTGTGACTTGCACGGGTATGGGTCTTGAGCAATTTCTTTCAGTATTTTAATGTGTGCTCGTTAGTTATATTTATTGATTAATTTTCGTTCATTGATTTAACTTGACTGCAGACAACTCTTCTTTACTTTATATTGTTTGTATAATATTATCAAACATACGTAATGATATTGGCTTCAGATTGTGACAAAGTTGAAATACATGAAGGTCGCATACTGACATATCCAGTCATGACAACAGCCAACTCCACCATAACGTTTTCATGTAATGAAGGCTTCGAATTAAGTGGAGCCGATACTATTACCTGTGAACGGTCTGGAAAATGGAGCAGTTCCCCACCTCAGTGCACGAAGAAAAGTATTTGTAGTTTGTTTATTCGAGTTTGTTACGTATAAGTTCAGTAAACTATATAGGTACATTATGCGTGTATAATAACATATTTTGTATTTTTTTTATTTCACTCTTCAATTAGAATTGCCAAGTTCATTTAACTAAACAGGAACTACAACACATGAATATATAATATTTTAATTAAATGTCATTTGTTTCTATAGCCAATTTAACTGTGGTGCTTGGCGTATCCATTTCATCCGGAATCCTGGTTATGGCAATTGTAGCTGTTTCCGTGTTCTGCTTCATGCGAAGAAGGCATTTAAGGTTGACCAACAGTAAGTATCATACAAAGTGGTTGACAATCCTGACTGACTTTCATAAATGATAATTGTCTCTTTTTTATATACTGAAGAATATAAATATACTCCTCAATTTTATGTAACATTTAAGTATAAGCAGAAACATATATGATGTTGAGATTATAAAAAACTTTATATATTAAATTCAATAATATAATGCTCTTCTTTTATTTTCAAAAATCGACAGATCAGAGTGTGGCGACAAACCTTAATACCTGTGTGTAAGTGTGTACAATAAAAACATTTCATTTAAAGTAAATATATTTAATTCCTCATTTTAAAAGTAAATACAAACCGATTTTTTGTAAGCAGGACGATTTAATGTTTGTATGATATTTTCTAAGTGTTAAAAAAACATATTAAACATTCACAGTTTTCTCTTTTCCATTTAATATTAAATAACACAAACTTATATTCCTTACTTTCATATCTCGCCATAGTTATATAATATAAAATTATTATAGTGATCTGAATAAAAGTCTTAAATTGCCGTGTGTGTACTTAAATTGAGTTCATGCATTGTTAAGTTGTTAATGGAGCAATGTTGAACATTTCAGATCACCAGCTAACAGACCGGATGATGGTAACTTGTTGATTTGCGTTTTTGTTCTTTTGATATAGTGGCTCCTGTAATGTGTGTATATAGTCATATAATATAAAATAAAGCACGAGCTCCTAATTGTAGATTACATATCATGCTGTTTTATAAATAAAAATGTATATGGTAAATAAAGATATTGCAATTATAGTAAAACATAATGAATTTGACAAACTTATAATACATATAAAACGTGATTTTACATCAATAATGTATGCATTATGTTTACAGGAGTCGATCAAGTTTATGTTAACACGGTAATGGACAGGTATGGTAATGCATTCTTCATTTTAAATGGTAAAAGTACTTAAATAGTTCTTGAAGTTATATCCAATGAAACGCAGTTGCGCTGCAATAATCGTTTTTTTCTCAAGTAATTTGAATTTCTCGTTACCGTTTCAAGGCCTTATAAAGGTGACGATCCGTAATTATTTACCGATTTTTTGGGATGTTTTTTCATATGTTATTTATAAAGGTTATCAAAAAAAATATATACATGTTATTGGACATTACCATAAAATAATGAGCAATACAACTTGTTTGGAGCTCAAAATACAGTGTCCTCCCAGTCAATGTCAATTGTGTACAAACAATCAGTGTATTTACATCGCTGTTCACTCGGGAAAGTGAAAGTGAAAGTGACTCAGGTCATCAAAAATATATCGCTGATTTTCAACGTTTACCCGTATCACTCACAAAGTTGGTCTCTTCTTAATGGTTAAAACGTTTGTTGTGATCTAATAAATTACTTTTTGCTGGTAAAATGTTGTTTAAAAAAGAATTAAAATTGAATTTTCTTTCGGCTATTTTTAGCCTACGTCACCGCTTTGAGGCTACATACAACGTTAGTTGCAAAGTTGTAAACATTTCTTCCAATTATGAAACGGGTATATCTTCCATAATTCTTGACAACGTTGCAGCTAAGCTGTGTTATTAGCCTTTTTATGCAAGAGTAACTGAAATCCGGTACAAATTAGACCAGTTTATATGCATAATAATTGGATTTGTCACCTTTATAGGGCCTTTAAGGGTGACGTTATTTCCAACATTATCGAGTGTTAATGGATACACATACCTTATTATTCATTTAGATCGCAAAGTGTTCTGTGCAATAGTGTATATATGTTAAGCACACGAATAAATTATTGATTAGTACAATAACGTAGTAGAAAAAAATAACAAAACACTCCATAATAAAGTTAACACGTGGCCGTTCCAGTCAGAATGTATTTTTTTAGTTTTACGCCGTACAATATATTAATAAACATGGGTAGCGTTAGTACCGAATGGGAATAGTTATCATTGAAATTGTTAGTGTATAATATAAAACCCAAACACGTAATTTGTCAGTTTTGTCAGGAACAGTGGAATAATTCATTATTTAGAGTACATGAACATTTCCGTAAACGTTTTTTTTTTTTTAATATAGTCACGTATTAGCCGAACACAAAACTTGTTACGAAACTCCTCTTATTTGATTTGTTGAAGCTCTACGGAAGATTATGTTGAATTGGACGATGTAACACATCCGGGCAGAATTCCAGGTTTACATTTTATTATTTATTTCTGCTTAACATTAAATTTACACCTCTTTCATTTTATACACTCAATGCCTCGTGAAAAAAACTGGTTTGTTAGAATTCTTCAATTCGCTCGTGCAGCACGAGGAAACCACATCCGCAGATGGTTCAATAGTGCCAGAACGTAAAAGATTAATGACATTAATGTAACTTTGTATAACATTATCTTAAGCAACAATTTGCTAATTTAAAACTGATGTCTTGAGCTGTTTATGATAAATCATATTTGTTTAAAGTGTTGCGTTAGATGGGCCTTTGAGTGTAAACATTGCTAAGTAAATAGGGTTGATTGCAAAAATGTATCTTTAAACATATTATTTATATTCTTTATTCTAAAAGAAAACTTGAGCCAAATTTTACTATAAAAGATACAAAGCGTCACCATGTTCATACAAATATATTTGATATATTCAATATATTAATATATTTTATCCTTTCAGAGACCGAACGGTAAATGTTTGCAAAGAAATGAATTAATTGTATATATTCATAAGGTTTGTCGTGCCGGCGAGCTGGTGTAAGTGTTCATAAAAATATCAATTGTTATGTGTATTATCGGTTATAAGTATATAAACATGTGAATGATAAAAAAAAATGAAACATATCTTTCAATATGTATTTATGACAATTTTACTCTTAACAATATTGTTCAGTAAAATAGATTTATTGCTTCGTCTGTTTTACTTGCAGACACAAATCGGCAAAAACAAGTGTTTATGAACAACTTTTTGGTAAGATAATGTTATTTATCAGAATTATTAGAAAACATTGTATTTGAAATTAGTTTTGATTTTTCTTGTTCTTTTGAAGACCGCATAGATATAGTATTTTAATTAACTTTCATTATTTTAATTTACTTTCAGACGCAAAAAGGACAAAGTAAGTTGATAAGACATCGCTTTACCGCTTGATTCTTGTCTTTATCATAACATATTTCCTTAAATGCATATACTTTATTGATTGCATACCTTTATTGCTAAATTCTGTCCAATGATATGACGTGTTTAAAAAGAAAAATGTGTCGGGTTACACATGCATTTATATCTAAGAAAATCGTTTCCTTAATAATGTACGCATATTGAAATCTTCACTCTGCATACAGACGATCTGACTTCTACAGTGCTATCGATGATGCCGCAACCAATGTGCAAAATGCAGGTAAAATATTAAAACAAAACTTCTTAACTTCATTTGTATATGCAATGTCATTTAAGTCAGTTGTCATATTTAAACATGCTGAATATTTGAAAAGAATAATTACACAATAAATATAACTTATTACAATTAGACAAGTATGGTACAAGTTGGTTATTTTTGTTTTCATTATCTAAGACAAATAATATCCAAAATGACCGTAATTCAATTGTAAATATGTTAATAAAGTTTCTAGCTTAAGTTTGTCTTTTTATAAAAAACAATATTAATATGATTCCAATCGTTACCATAACTGAAAATTAACTACATCTCTTTTTATTCCAATTAAGGTCCTAGCTCCAGAATACCAAAGCCGAAAGGAAGTCGAAAATAACCGAGTTCCGTGTCGGAGCAAAATATCAATAATTTGTCCAATTCTCCATTTGCTGGTTTGTGAATAACGATAACCGTTTACGGACAAACAGTTTGTGTCATGCGATGCGATGACATGAAGAAGTGCATGAGTCGCTGCAGTCATGTGTTGTTACCATGATAAAGAAATATCAATAATACTACCTACTTCTTCGGTTTTAACGAAATATTATACAGGCGTACTTGTGTATTGAGACAATTACTTGAATAATACTTTGCTTATTTTTTCATATTTAGCATTTTATGGATAACAATTATCATGCATTTTGATGTAATATTAATTATTTTACTTCTTTATAGTTGTATGTGTGTGTATGTGTGTTTTATTTAAAACAAAGTGTTCGTACATCTATTATTAGTCAAATATGTACTAATTATGTCCCCCAGTCTATACTGGGGCACAAATTGTTTTTGCCCTGTCTGTTTGTTGGTTTGTTGGTTGGTTTGTTTGCGTTAAACTTTAACATTGGCCATAACTTTTGCAATATTTAAGATAGTAACTTGATATTTGGTATGCATGTGTATCTACTGGAGCTTCACATTTTGAGTGGTGAAATGTCAAGATCAAGGTCATCCTTCAAGGTCAAAGGTCAAATATATGGAGGGACATAGTGTTTCACAAACACATCTTGTTTTGTTTATAAATTTAAGCTGTATATATAAAGAAACTGCCTATTAACCAGACATATAGACATAACTTTTACATTAATAGTAAAATTTAAATCATGTAATTGAAAAAGGTGGATTTGTATATACATATTGGTTACTTTATTTACTGTTATAGCTCCAAGCAATCTGTCAAATCTCGCGTTTGTGTTCTCTCGACGCAGATTTACATTGGTACATTACATCTATAATGCAAGTATGACCTGCTAAGCACATGTTTATGTTAATTGACCACTGATTAATATGGGTCCATCACATATTAAAACCCGATTATAACCGGATTAGTTAAGTGTGCATATTGATAGGGCTGCATTAGTTCTCCGCAGAAATTTAACCCATATACGAACCTGATATGAGTGTTTCGACGTAGATGATTAGGGGTTCATTATGTATGTAATGCAATAAAGATCGTGGAAAAAAAACGTTATGTGTTCACTTGACGCAGATTTAGAGGGGTCGATTTATTACATGATGCATTTCTATAATTCAGAAAAACTGAATAAGAATATTTGAATGTCGTCTAAGTATAGATTTATAGAGCTTTATAACTCCTAAATCGCAATTTAAAATATATTTGAACCCTCTGAAGATTTTAAACATGCAAATGAATATAGGTTCATTAAATAAACATAATTTCACAAAATAAAGTGGTTCATAACGTACAATTCAACACTGTTTTAAAGAATATACTAATCAAAATACTCAATTTCCGATGACGAGATACACAGTCAGTTACTCAATGTTATACAATTGGTTATAGTCATAACTTATTAGTTCAGCTGGAAAAGACAAGCAATGAAATGCGGAGCAGATCGAGGTGAGGCATTTTACAAAAGGAAAATATGTAATATTACAGACTTCAAACGTTACAGGCATTCGATAGTTTCAGATAAACGTGGTTTGTGAAAACATCAAAGTAAGTTTTGGAGGTATTGGCGTTTTTTTGCGTGGAAGTAAAACTCAAAGGTATGCTCATCTCAGCCAACTGTCTGATAAATTGCTCCATTTTTATTTTGTTAAATTTCATTACTGCTATTGCGGAATTGGTCATTGTTTCATAAAAGGGCAGACATAGTTTGCATAGACGAGCACGGAATTGTTTGCCTTCATATCGGCCAGATACTAAGGGACTCACCCTGGTTAATCTTGATAAGGGAAAGCTTGAACTCATGGTTTCTTTGTTACATGATTGCTTAAATGGATCAATATTTGTTTGATTGCATCATCATTATCAAAATCATTCCTTTGACCGGTCTGGCCGTTGGTGGAGAAATTGGGAATACGACGCATACATTCTCCACCAGTTCAGGTCTGTTGTGGGCGGCTGGAAGTAGCTCACCCATCGGTAAGGACGAACATTCATTCACATTGTCCATCTATTTTCTGACGGCCTCGACGGCTACTTTCCGCTAGCATGCCCTGGGGCACAGTATTGCACAGCAATTCGTTCCTGATGACGTGTCAAACCGATTAAATTTTCGTCGTTTGATGGTAGCCAGTAGAGACTCTTGTGGCCCAATATGTTTGGATGTCATTTTCTGGACGTACGCGTTTGTCTTATGCTCCATGTATGAGATGCGGAGCATTCTTCGGAGTAACCTGTATTCAAAAGCCTGTATTTTAAGTTCTGTGTCAGCTTGAAGCGCCCAGGTCTCGCAGCCGTACAGTATGATCAAGACTACAAGGGGACTTTTAGAGCTTGGTTGGGGAAGCTGATGGAGCTGATGGAGCTGCTTGTCCATAACGTACTCAATCTGACCAGTCTGGTCTTTATGGCAATTCTTATTCGGACCTCAGCGGTACTGGTCATATCCTTGGTCAGTGTTGTTCCCAAGTACTTGAAGCTGGTCACGTCTTATTGTTTCTTGTCATTCATGGTTATGTCTGCACTGGTGTTGTTTGTGCTATTTACAATGATCTTCGACTTCTCCGTGCTGACATCCATCACGTATGCTCCTGCTCTTTCACTGAGTCTGTTGGTGAGGTCTTGGAGTTCACTGCTGGTGCCTATAATGAAGTCGATGTTATCATCGAATAACACGTGGGAGATGGGTCTGCTACTGATGAAGATGGTCTCCTGCACTATCGTCTCAAAGAAACGATTAAACAGACCGGACATCCCTGACTTACGCTCACTGATGTTCTGAAGAAGTTACCCATCTGTTCATTTAATAGTACTGCGCTACTGGCGTTACTGTACAGTTTTTGGATGACTTGCACCAGCCCTTCGTCAATGTTCAATCCTCTCAGAACCTGCAATAGGTCATCATGCCACCCGCGGTCGAACGCTTTCTAAAAGTCGATGAAGTTGTGGAAGAGCTCACGTTAGTGTTGCAGGATCTTTCCGATATTGCAGGATACCTCGAATATTTTATTGATTTTTAAGGTTTTCGATTAATTGATCTGCAAGTATTATTATATTTGTTATAAGTATACCATTCCCCACCCCCTGAAAACAAGCATTTTACTAGTATATGTTTACGTGTTATTTGTTATGTTTTGCTGATGTGAGCCTCGTTATGGGATAAGTTGACTCAATGCATGTGCGTTACGTTTCATCCCATATACGCCTGAGCAGACCACACAGGCTTATCAGGGACGACACTTACCGCTTGTATTGAATTTGTCGTTTAAAAAAAGTATCATTTTAACACAAATCCAGTTTGGGCGGAAAGTGTCGTCCCTGATTAGTCTGCGCGGACTGCACAGGCTAATATGGGACGACACTTTATGCAGATGCATTAAGCCCAGTTTTCACAGAACGTAGCTCATATTTCTGCCTGTAGCTGCAATGACGCATAGAAGCACCGACAACACCATTCTCATTATCATCATCGTCTTCTCAATCATCGAAGGCCTCATCGTCATTTTCCTAGTCATCGTCTACTGGCTTGTGAAACGGAAACGCGAACAGGTCAGTTGAAATTGGTCAGACGGGATTGTTCATTATTGCTAGACAGTCCAATAAGGAACGAAAATTTCTTCCTAAAATGAATTTTTCTTTAAACGAAAAATACCATGAAAGTTGAAAGTGTCGTTCCTGATGAGCCTGTGCTAACTGCAAAGGCTAATCTGGGACGACACTATACGCACATGCATTAAACCAAGCTTGTTTTCAGAACGAGGCACATTTAAAGCAAAACAGACATTAGAAAAGGTTATTGAGATTGTGTCAATAAGACATGTATTGATTTTTAAATAGTAGAAACCAATAGTAACATGATTGTCTTTATTTTTATAACGAGTGTTGGAATACTTGTGTAATTCGCTAAATAATATTTCGTTCTATCGACATATTTTCTTTCGCTAACAGTAGCAAGTGACATAATAAAAACTGACTTATGTTTGCGTCGAGGTTTAAGCAGACATTCGTTTTCTACCAGACCGTCAGACATGTCTAACAATGACATGTGGTTGTCTCGCAATATGTGTAACATACATATACTGTATAAATAATTAAATGCATGTTTTTGTATGTCTTCTGAAAGCAAACATTAAAACGGCATCAATTACCTGCACCAAATTGTCTAAAAACAAATGGTTAAATAATAATTAATTATATTAAATGTAATCTTTATAATTCGAACATTCTATGTTTATGTTAAACATTGCCATGTCTTACATATCACAATGAGGTTCCGCTCAACAACCACATTGTTTTCACCGACGAAAGAAACTGAAATAATCTGCATATTCAACATATTCAACATATGCTTACATTTTGTATCCTTACATATAATCGAATTCATCAAGTACTGAGGTCATACAAAAAGTAGGACCTTCAACATTTGTTCTCTATCTGTATGCACAAGTTTTGTGTATTATTCATGAGGGAACTATAGCTATGTTTGCTTATCTATTCTTTTAATTGTTAGGAAAACATGGCCAAACCGGTTCCTGGAAAAACAGACAACGAGAAGAGGCGACTTATTACAGGTACTTTGTATACATATATATTCTGTTGCCATTTTCAGATTTGAAACAACGTGTGTGTTTGCTCCCTAATAAGTGCAAATTGTAAACAAATCCCTTCATTAATACTTACCGTGTTGCTAACCCACCCAAAGGGACATCAATTCGAATTTACAGGATAGAAAAGGAGTAAGTAAATATAATGTGTCTAATGTTAGTGTATATATGGCATTGATTGAGTGAAGATAACATAATTCTGCGGTATTTCGATGCTATTTTAAGTTGTTGTTTATTTCTAGTCCGAGAGCGCCGGCCAAAGTCTTCAAATGATATCACAAAAGTCAAACCGTCTAAAGCAACAATAACTTCACCAACCAACAGAACCGTTGCGTGCAAGCGTCCATTTGAATGGGACCCATCCAACCGAGAACTATTTCCGGTTTTAAGCACGAGGCATGACCCAAGACGCCACCGAGCCCAGACAGGTTCATATCATTTCTAGGGTACATTGACCGAAAGTTGACGAGGTCGAAGACACATGTTGATAAGGAGAAGACATTCTTGCGGACAATCAAGGTGATTGAACAGTCTGAACCACTGCCAAAAAGACTTCGAGTTTTGGCGAAGAGAAAACACGAGCCCGACAGTCCAAGAGGAGTATTCGAACATGAGATACCGAACGCTGACACTAAATATATAAAACACTTCTCTGACGAATTTGAAAAGTTGCATCCGTTCCCTTTAGAAGAAAAACCGCAGAATAACATTCAAAATCCGGTCATGGTCGATCCTGATGACCTACTGTGGCAAAACATCAGATGAGCACGTAGTTGCAGTTGCGATGGGGGTTAACGAAATGGATAGTAAACAACCTAATATCACAGTCACTACAACTGTCAATGGTATTAAGGGACATGAACAGAATGCAGAAGTTAAGTCAGGACTAAAAACCGATGGATTAACAATGATGAGTAAACGAGTATCTGTTATGGAAAAAAAATGCTGTACCAAATGGTGCAGCAATTAAAGAGAACAATATTTCAACTAAGCAAACTTAACAAAATCTTACGAATGAAAAGACGAGTGAAAACCTGAATAAATGTCGCAGAGATAGGTGTTAGTCTTGCACAAGCTGGTTCCATACGAAAAGATCAAAACAGACCCGCCGTAAATCATCGCTACTATTCGCCTTACGCTTTGTCTCTAGCACAAAAGGAATACATGCACCAGAAGAACGCATGGATTAGACACAAGATCCACGAAACTCTGAAGAGCAAAACGGATATAGAAACAAAGAAACGACAGAAAAATGAGCGCGCGTTTGAGAAATGGATACGTGCAAAGAAAGCATCGATGGAAAAAATACGGAATGCATATAAGGAAATAAAGAAATTCAGCTTTAAAAAAAAACACAAGAAGCCGCAAGACACTTCCTTACGGTCAAATGCTAGTAAGAAGAAGTCAACTAAAGTAGAGTCCATGGTTTCACTTCAAAGCAAAGCAGATACGGAACGGCTAATGCCTCATGATGGAATTTCCATGATTTCCCATCATAGCAACCATAGACCGTGTGAATAACACATTGTTATATATTATGATTTTGCATGTGTGCGCGAAACCAGACATATTTTACATTGCAGTAAATTGTTATCAACTGCATTAATGTTTATATGTGTGATTTGAGTTGCTTTGTTACATTTATGTTTACTTTTTTATTAACTTATGTGTTATGATTGGTTTTTTTTAATTATTGACACTTCTTCCGAATTATTATAAATTCGCATTGAATACTATAAACGAATGGCTCTGTCAGTCGATCGGTTGGTCGGTCGATTGGTCGGTCAGTTTGTCGGTCGATTTGTCCGTTCAAAATGTAATAAAAATTTTGGAGTGAACTACTTCAACAGGTTTTAATCAAATTGAAACGTAATATATGCCATGAACATGTCGTGTGGATTTGCAGGATATCTTTTGTTATCTCCACTGATCTAGACTACAGTCTAGTTAGTTGCCATAGCAAATAGCTGAACAAGCTTTGAGGGGGTTTTAGTCACGTTTGTAACAAAGCTCTGGCTATTTAGTTTTAATGTATAAGGAGACATGTTTTTTTTCAGCCATTTTTACGTTGATATGCTATTTAACATGTAGTCTATTGAATGACTTGTTTTGTATTAATTATAAACGAAAAGGCACACAATGGAACCAATGTCAATGGTCTACATCCATGGTCTACATCAAATACCCTTTATTGACCCCCACCAGTATCATCGCCTACTTTTGGCGGAGATAGGCTTAGATAGCTGAGGTCTTGACAACTGGCTGACAATAATGAAATCGGGAACATATTTGCAATTTTACGCAACACGAACAATACTGTAATATCTTGCTTTCTCTGCGAAAAAGATTGTTTAATGCGCCAACACCTAGCTGACACTTATAAAGGTCTTATGAAACATAACAGATGGGAAATATGTTGTAATAATCTGGGAGTCTTAAATTTTAAGGTATAAGCTGTGAGTTGTATATAGGTCAACTTTTAACATATAAATGACTAAAACTTTTGAAACAGCCTTGAAACGGTCAAAGCATTTGTAAGTTTAAACCGGTCGAAGCATAAGGAGATTTTAAACGGTTTATTACTGGCCGAATCTCATACTTATCATATAATTATAATAAAAACATACACGTGTCTAATGAATATGCCGTAGTAAGCATCGTAAAATGCCAGTTTGTTTGGTTGGTTGTATAATTATTCTGACAAAGTATAATAACCTATGCACACAGTGAAACGTTATTTGCACATACCTGTGACCTGGTGTCAAAGCTACAGGTAAGCTTTTTAAACCTTGTTATGACATTGGATTTGGAGTGATAAATATACATATACATCTTTTACGCACATCACTTGTCAGTTTAAACTACTGAAGAGATTGTTTTCCCTTGGTTGAGGGATAACTCAGTGAACCGGGAAACAATTCAGACAGTCATACCGACACCGGAATAGATGTGGTTTCTTCACCTCCACACACAACCCCACACTCAAAGATGGTAGAATATAGAGTGAAGTGAATTTATTTCTGTTCAAAATACAAATTATTGTGAAAATTAGATGATCATCCATCAATTGCAAAAGGTTATCTTTAAATATGCAATTGTGATTGTGGTATCATATTTACGAAACTTTGTTTTCATATTCTTAAAATTGTATTCTTCAAGCGTTTTATTTTCCTTAACTTATCGACAGCATTGTAATAATGATACACCAGAAACTTTATCAAAAGTCTATTTTAACTGCCAGATTGTATGGTGCGATACAGAAACGCATACAACACCATTTAAATGATGAAAGCTCGATCAAACTCTTCTGAACGGTCAATGCACATGATTGAAGGTTTAACCGGTTTGATGGCTTTAGTTATAATATTCAGATACTGACAAGAGTAAGTGATTCTCAGTTTGAAATGTGCAAGTTTTGTTCTTGAAACTGTCGATTTTCCTATCTTTGTCTTATGTTAAATTTTACAATATGCTACATGTCATCCCGATCAAATGTCTGTCTGTTGTACGAATACGAATTATTGCAGAGTGTATTCAAGCACCTGTCATGGTTACTTAAGAGAAACACGCACTAAAACAACATCTCAACCGGTCAGTCAATTACTGAAATATGAATTTTTCATGTAAATATATTCTGGTTTTTGCGTCCAAACAGAAGCAATCGTCACCCCGCTCACATTGCCGTTGTAATTTATAATGAAAGCTTAAACAATCATAACCCAATACATAGAAACCATATCGTTGCATCTTCGTTCTGATTAATAATGCAGAGGACTACATAATTATAACTCATTATCGGAGCAAATGTTTTAAAATCATTCAAGGTGCATACTCATATGTGCATACTCATATGTGCATACTCATATGTGCATACTCATATGTACATACTCATATTGAAGGCGATGATTAACGAGTTTATCGATCATTGATGTGAAACCAGATTCCACAAATATGGCCAATATTGTTCAAAATTCTTTATTAAAACATTTTGCTTCAACAAACTGTGTCCTTGTGTGAGTGATTTAATCAAGTTTCTCAATACGGTCTATAAATAAAACAAAGACACGTTTGAAGCTTAACTGTTATTGAAGGCATTGGGATTTCAAAAAAACATGAACAACACTACTTGCAGACACACAGTAATAAGCATCAATCTTAACAGATTATCACTACTGTTGTTCATTCATTGGTCAATGTAAGTGTGTATAAAGAGAAAGCAAAAGTAACAAAAACAGGTTATAATGCAGTTAGTTAATTTGATGGCATTTTTCGACAAAATTTCCAATTGACGCAAAAGTTACAATCGGATCTACTTCCGGGATCGCCGTCGGTTATTGTGAATCTGTAAAATAAGATAAGTGTTGTTTAAGTGTCATGGTTAAAAGAGTTTCAGGGATGTCGCTACCAAATGCCAATTTATACGATTTAAGATATTTTTTTTCAATATGAATCTATAAAAACCGTGTGATGCAGTTGTGCTTTGCAATGTACATTGTACATAAGCAATCAAAGTAAATAAAGTCAATCATAAATTCAATCGGTCTGAAGTTTTGCCGTGCGATTGTTACTGTTAACATTTTGTTATATAATTATATGATCATTTTTGATGCAAATTTAAGTGTTTTGTGGGTTTCACATATCATTTTGTATCACTGTTTGTTGTACTGGCAATTAAAACCATCGAATAGGTCATCAAACGATGTATGAACATGAGACCTTTGAGTAAAGCAACATTCGAAAAATACTTAAAACAGTATCTTTTTTTAATATATTAGCGGTCGATATGAAACTTTAAAGTAACAATTTGATTAACATTGTGACAAATCTCTTCGTACAGCGATAGTAGTAGAAGCCAGACATTTTTATACCGTGTAGTTTCCTTTTCTACTTTTGCGCCTCGTGATAAGTTCGTTTGTTTAACGTCGTCCTCTTTGTATTCTCATTAATAATTGTCCGCTTGTTGTATTGATCGTCTCGTGTCGTGTTAAGCAAAAACATTTAACGTTGTTTGTGTCAAATAGTTAACGCAAATGAGGGATCTGTTCATCATCCTAAGATTTCGCTCTACACAATTAGTCCAGCATTTAAAATGTGTATTTTCAATATCGCTTAATGGAAAATAAAAGTGTGTGTATTATTTAAAGATAATTCAATCGATTTACAGACTCAACATTATTGGCTTTCCAATTGATTCATGTGAATGTAAAACTTGCGTTATTATGTTCTTTCGTTTATCATATGGTATGTTAATTATCATATGGTATGTTAATTATCTGGTAACTTGACAGGTATATTGACACAGTATTGAAAAACATTCAGTCTGGTTTTACCATTAACTTCCATATTCTTAAAGAGAGTATAGGCTACTGAAATTATCGCGTTTGCTATAAAAAAAAAACGCAGTTTTACTACAATTTTCAACCGAAAAGCATCATTTTATCATATAACATAATCTTCAAATTGTATTATGGTTTAAGCGAGAGCACCGCACCGCAATGTGAACGAGCATTTGCTTCCCTTTAATTGCAGAACTTGGGTTTAAAGCCACACAACTTATTTGGCATAGTTAATTAAAGTATAAATAAGAAATATATTTTAATATGCCTATTAGAATATATCTGGTAGTAACAACGTAGAAATCCGTCTTTTTGCGCTTTAAACTTAAAAACAATCGTGTTTGTCGAAATGGACGTACATTTGTATACGTCTAGAAATCCTACTTTCGGTTTTAAAAGCGGTACCGTTTGAAAAAATAATAAATTACTTGCTAACTAGGCTATGGATTTAATGACAAGTGTGCACACTTTAAAATTGAATCTATATGTATTGATTTACATGTACTTCATTTCAATGTCAGAGTCTTTAAAACATTGATTTACAATATATTTAAAAAAATACATGTACTTTACACGGGTAAACACATGTTTTTCGGGTAGAAATCAAATGTATTAATGCATGTAAATAATGTAAATACTTAAAATAAACGCGTTTTAAATACAAATTAGGTATTAAAGGCACATTTAACATTACAATGGTATTCTTTGCACAATTTAATACCGCGTTTAAAAACAAAATGTCTGTTATACACGCATTGAAACATAACGCTGGGATCCCAGTCAGCAGCTGCGCAATACATGTTCTCAAATCAGAGGAGCACACGCAATATGGTAGCCGATCAATCGACCTTTTACAGGTCCTTGAAATAACTGTTTTGAGTAATATATAATATTCGAAATGTATTCTAATGAAAAACAACCTTTTTTCGGTTATACACTAGTGTTCGCATAATTGACAAGCAATTAGGTCTCTTTAGTATGAATGACAATTTATGACACCGTTGATTTATGTCGTGTTTATTTTTTCTTCATGTAAATAAGCGGACAAACCAGTCCTGAATATTAAATATAAGCGAAAACAACCATTTATGTACTAATAGAGAGTAAACAAATAATGTAATGCCAGATGATGCAATTTTGTGTCATATATATCTTGTACATTATACTGGTTTCTTGCACAATTAAGTGCATGTATCTGTATGTGAAGCAGGTAAACACCAAAATACAGACTGCATACATCATTTCACAGTTATCACAAGGCGAAACACAGGCTGCACATATAATAACACTGGAACCACAAGACAAAATACAGACTGGTCACATCATAACACACGAACCTCAAGTCGAAATTCAGATTGCACACACCACAACACAGAATCCTCAACACAAAATATAGACTGCATACATCATATTAAATAGACCACTACTCATATTAAATAATGCACTTATTATTGTTAAAAAGTACACACTTAAATTAAGAAAGCATTCGTCCCTATAACGAAGAAAGACATAATAGTAGGAACGCACTAGTCATAATACGAAATGCACAAACATGATAAATAATACACTTCATTTTATAAAGAAAGCACAAATCATAATACAATAACAACGAAGAAAAATACAGAATACAGACATCATAATACAAATTACACTACTGATAATAATGAATGAACTCATCATAATAAATAAGTTTTGTTTTAAGTTTTCAACACATTTTAGTTCGAGATTGCAAACAAATACATATACAGTTATGAACAATAACACAAGCATGTAATACAATCAGAAATGAACAAAATAACATATGCAACACACATAAAGTAAGCTAAACATTGCATGTAATTTTGTGTAAAAAACCTTCAAAGGAATATTGAAGAAAAATAGACATTCTCCACTGTGTATAAATCTACATGGGTGTACAAATTGTACTATCCGATGAAAAAGGCATAGATACAAACATTAATAGGTACATATAAGTATATAGACATTTTTCAGTGAGTAAACCCAAACACTGATGTATAAGTTGTTATAACAGATGAAAAGGCATAGAGAAACAATTATAGTTGTTTTTAATTATATTTTATGACACATAGTGTGTCCAACCTTCAATTTTATACAAGTAATGGAACGCTATAAAATGCATTTGTAAAAAGTAGTTTTTAAAGAAACTACAGTAATATTTAAGTTTAAATTATAAGTTTGTGAGACCATGGCATTAAATAGTTATACTTAATTAAAAAAGAAGCACTCCATAATAAACAATATACCCATAATTATAAAGAAATCGCTCAGCATAATAAAGAATGTATACGTCTTAATAAAGAAAAAATCTAATCATGGTATAGAAGGTGCACATTGTTATAAAGAATGTAAATATCATGATTAAGAGAACATTCATCATAATAAAGTAGGAACACCTCATAATATAGAAAGTACTCATCATGATGATGAAAACCCTCATTATAATACAATAGGATCATATCGTTAGCACTCATCATAATAAAAACACTTATTAAAATAAAGAACATACTCGTTTAATAATTAATGCTCATATCATAATAAAGAAACCACTCATTATAAAAAAGAAAAACACTCATCATTATAAAGGAGGAACACATCATAATAAAGAAAGCAAACAGCATAATTCAGGGACCACAAGATAAAATAAAGAATTATGGCATCATATTGAAAAGGTACACAATACCGAACCAACTCATCATAATACAAAACATACATCGCAAAACATTAACAGTTGGTATAAGACAGCTGAGGCGTTCCATATTCTAGTGTCGCCAAAAGGAAGCTATGTCTCATATACATGTACAAGATTTCTGTAGAAAATAAGAAAAGAAGAACTATCAGTAATGTCTAACAATGTGTAAAATGTTAATAACTTATGTATGGAATACTGCATGTTTGCGAGTATTTTCTATACAATGTTCATATATGTTAATTTCCCTGGCGTTTGTGGTTGGTCTGATTTTATCAACATAATGAACGCAGAACATTAAAAACAAAGAGTATGGCTAGTGCTCGCGAGGCATTACAGCCTAAGGGTTAACATTTTGTATTTGTATCTTATGACTTTTACTATCTTTGCCATATTTTGAGCTATCGATATTCAACATACCTGAGCAGTTGTCATGGTATCCTACGCTGATCCGTTTTTTTTCTGATTGTTTTTTAATGTACGCAATTATATTGTAAAGTATATACATGTACATGTCATAGATGCGTTATAGCAATCGCTTGGTATTGTCACATGTATCCAATGCTACTTCATGTACAAAGCATGCTTTCGTCACTGATGGATATTATGATAACCACATTGCTTCAAAACGTATCCGCTGACATTTCATAGCTCTTACACGAGTGCTTCATTAGCTCTGCGCACAGTGACAGTTAATAAGGGAAGCACTACAGCGGATACATTCAGATGACTTTGGTAACACTGGTATGTGAAAGGCGATAAGGTGGCGATAAGCTAGGTCATGTTACAATTTTCAAATCATTTAAATGTCACACTCTCGGTCTGATTTGAAATTATAATATTTTGATAAACGCAACAATAACAATGTTATGCCAATTGGTATTACTCCGCGTTTCAAAAAGTAAATAACGGATATTGTTTCCATACATAAACAATGATTGTCTGCACTGGACTGATAACAAATGTTTTTATTTAACAATTCAATTCATGATTTCAGTTCTTTGTAAATTCGGATTTTAAAGCTGTTATTTGATTAAAGTAACATTATCAATACAATCTATGACCTGACATTCTAAAACTTACAGCACTGATATTAAGTAACAGCCTTCGTGTGGAGTTGTGCCAAATTTCAGCTTCATATGTCCATTAACTGAACGGATGTAAACGGATATAATCATGCACTTTACGTATGAAAAGCCCTTAGTTGATTGATTTATATATAAACAGTGTAAAATGCCAGCGCAGAGAACGGATGTTTGCGTGTATCGAACTATTTTAACAAAGTTTAAAGGCAGATGGACAGAGTATCCTGGAACAATTTATTTTTAAATCCAAGCTCCTTCTTTTGTGTCACTACTTTGGAGTTTGGTTACTGATAATGCAAATTAAAGCGTTTCACTAATTAATAAAAAACACAAAATATTATAATACTGACGTACATACAAAAGCATCTTCACAACGATCTTCTTACAATTGTCATTTATAATTAAAGCTTAAGATAATCAAAACCAATTATAAAGAAACAGTGTCGCTACATTTTCTTTCTAGTTAATTTGAAAGAGGACTACATAATTGTAATAAATTATCAGAGGGTATGTTTTAAATTTATTTTTAGGTGCTCATTGAATTCGATTACGAATTCATAGTTGTTTCGAGTGTGCCAATCATGAATGTGAAAACAAATATGGCGTATGTTTTTGAATTGCCTTATATAAACTGTTTGTTTATAGAAGAAATGTGTCCATGTGTGGTTTATGTTCTCAAAAACCTCAATACGATCTTTATATAAAACACAGAAACGTTTTTAAAAATTAACTGTTATTCGAGGCATTGGAATTTCAAAAGAACATGAACAAAACTACTTGCAGAAACATAGCAACAAACATCAATACTAACAGATATTCCCTGCTGGCGTCCATAAGTTGGTCAATGAAACGGCGCAAAATAGGCCATGCAAGCACAAGTAACGAAAAACATGTTATAAGGCATATAGTAAGTTTTATGGCATTTTTCACAAAATGTCCAATTGTCACAATTGCCTTCACAATTGGATCTCCTTGCTGGATCGCCAACGTTTGAGAATCTGTAAAATAAGAGAAGTGTTGTTTAAAATTTGGGAAAAAATGTTTGCATGGATGTAGCTACCAAATGGCATTTTTTTTATTGAAAATGAGCTTATTCATTATTAACCTACGAAACATATGTTGGTGCTTTCGTGCTGTGCAACGTGCACTTTACTTACTTATAAGCGATTACAGCCACAGAAACACGGTAAATTATTGTTAATCGCTAGCTTTAATTCTCAGAGCTTGACCAATCAATTTCATCCACGCAAAACATAAGCGCCGTATCAGCAGCCTTATTCGTGATTCGTCAAATAATACATACATAGATTAGAAGCTCAACAAATACCTAATCAAAGGTTATCTGAAAAGAGATAAAAAATACAGTATTTTCCGCCGATATAAAACTTAAAAGAAGCAACCTAAGTAAAAGTGTGACAAATCTCTACGTACGGTGTTGATCGTGAAAGTCAGGCATTTTTGTACCCTGTGGTTTTCCCTTTCTACTTTCCCTTTCCTGGGATACAACATATGTTACACGCCGTCCTCTTTATGTTATCCTTAATAATTTTCCGCTAGCTGAATTGATCGTCTCGTGGTGTTGTTCGTAAATATATTCAGTTTGTTTCACATTATCGGCTCTAATACCGAAACAGAGTTCATCACCGAAAAGTTTCAAAGCTCGACATACAGTTAGCCACGCATTTAAAATGCGTATTTTCAGTATCGCATGATGGAAGAAAAACTTGTGCATATAATTTAAAGATAAATCAATCGATTTGCAGATTCAACATTATTTGCGTGACGATTGTGAATGCAACGCGTAAAACTTGTTCTTGTGCTTTTTATTATTTATCGATTATCATGTGGTTTGTTTAACTAATGGGTAGCGAGCAATTGTAACACGAAAGGTATAATGGGAAAGAATTAAAAATCGAAAGTGTGTTTTTACCTTATATCTTCACGTTAAAAGAAGTTGATTATCTCTTTCTTAGGCCGGTTAATTAGTCTTGTTTATTCTTGTTATCCATTTTTTTTTTCACAATCATATTACATCAGCAATTTGAAGAGTTGTTACACACTGTGTTTTTTTGGGGTATATGCATCATGTATATTTACTACGGCAATGTATCAGTAACGTATGGATTAGTTAGCTATACACCGATTATTCCTATTTAACTAAAATCTCACATACGTTCTTTCATTACGATGTTGGTCTTCTTAACTGTGTACCTTGCTGTTTCCACAATAATGTAATATCACATAGAACATAACCGCCTAGTTAACGTTTACATTATTCAAATATTCCGGGATACAGAATAGAACCAGACGATCACAATTAAGAACATTACAATCACGAACGTTTTATTGATGCGGGTATATATTCAAATTTATCCGAAAGCCGATATATTTCACGACACAACACAATACAAACTCAGACCATTTACATGCCCTTACACGTCTTATCAATAAATCGTGCAGTCAGTTTCTGATAAGGACAGCTGTCCGACAGAGCACTAACATAACTTAAGATTTAAAGGGACTTGTTCACAGCTTGACAAAAAGACAATAAAAACAAACATATATTTAAATGTATAAATCATATTTTAGTGTTAAGTTTTATTAAACAATACATCCAGAAGACCAAAAGCCCAAGTGGAAAAAGTAAGCTTACAGTGTTAACAAAGTAAATAGTTTATGATTATACAACGTACTAATACGTTTCATTGCAACAATACATACTTGTATTATTAAATATTGGACAATAATAATAATAACTATCGATAGTATATATGTAATTTAATATGTGTTTATATAAATTATGTTCAAACAAGCTAAATAACACTCCTGACTAACAAAACATATATTCGTTTATTGATAAAAATCAATCGAAATTGTAAAAAGTATAAAGCGTTTGTAACGTCTTTCATTTATAAGTTAGCAAAAATGTGTATTAACAACATATATTATATTTGTTTTAGATTGCACAGCCTGTGTAGTGTAGTTGCAGAGAGTTAACCTTTGTTTTGAGGGGTGCCAGGTCCGGTCCCATTTGCAGGTTTATTAAAAAAAATCTTTATATTGGTTATTATTATTATTTAAAACTATTACAAATGCTTCAGCTTTGTTATTGAAGTAATTTAATGATATTTTTCAAAAATACAACAATCTGTGAATAAGTCGCTTTTACGTACATGTCAATAAAACGCAGCAGTGTAGATTACAAATTAGAAAACTTCCAAACGCAATTTCTTAAGCCCTTAAATAATTGTTATAACCAATAAATGTTAATGTCTTGTAAGTTAAAGTTGTAACCAGTTTGTTTAGGGTAATTTCCATTGAGCTGCAGATGTCGCTCGTCGCTGTATTGTGTAAACAATTGTGTTTAGATGTCGAAACTAGACATGTTTTCCCCTTAAAATTCAACATAAACCCGCAGTGGTAAATTTAACACATGTATTAAGAATTCAAGCACGTACGCACTACATTTTCTATTGTAAATGTATAAATAAATAACTGGCCTTTTCCTCAAAATTCCCGCATATTTTGACCCGGAAGTAAGTTTCTTCTGACAACATTCAAATGGCGGTTATTTCAAATTATAATTGCGCTACAAAATTAAGTTGAACACACCCATTTATAAAGAAATATAGTGCGTGTGTTACTTTTGATAATCAACTTTGAAATGCCTCTCATAAATGCAAACTATGTATTTATTGTCCAAGACTCAATATTGAGTTTCAAGCAGACATGCATGAAAACAGTGTTTTTGCAGTGTTATCATTTTAAAAATGTATGCAGTGATCAGTTTGTACTTTGTGAAACCTCATTTATTGTTTCTCTTTTTATTTTCATGCTTAATAAATTAATTTCTATATTCCCCTTTTTACTTTAAGAAACTTATAATTAATAACTGATTTAATTTAAAACCAATATAATAGCAGTTTCTTAATTTACATTTTTTTTTTATTTCGTTAATCACACAACTTGATACCTCGTATCAGCTTACAACAATAAGTATGCAAACTACGGCATATGTGTGTGATAATTGTGTCAATATATTAGCCAAACAATTTCATCAAAAATGAAAACAGAAATTAGAGTGTACGTTATAAATTGAACTATGCAATTTACATCAATGTATACCACAAGTTGTTTTTTTGCAATCCGCAAGGTATTTTGTTCACAATATTGTTGTAATCTTTAAGGAAATGCTAAATTAGGAAACAAACAAATCACACATTTCCTCCCTTTTCTTCATCATTATGATTTGAGTTTAAGTCTTTTAAACATATTATGTTAACTTTGTATGACCTTTAGTTGTAACGTCGACACATGTAAAAGTTTCGGCAACGAAGCCCATTGCTTGAAATCTATAACAAAAGATTGAACAGTCTTCTGTATAGCTTTATTGTTATGTGTTCATATTTCATGCTCAGGTATGTTATTTAATGACTGATTAATATAGGTGTCACATACAATCTCCTTTCATTTGTCAAATGTCCCCAGTCAACTCCTTCACAGTTTTATTTTACGCAATTCATAAACCTTTTATCCTCTTGTTCAAAAATTGTTCATGTTGTTTTGCTTATGCTCGATTCTCCCCAAAGACAGATAAATTCTTGTTTCCTGTTTATCCAACCAAAACACTACTTTCGACGCTTTTTTGTTTGTAAAATCATTTTACATTTTGCTCCTAAACAATAACAATGATATCATCTAGGCCGCAGTAAGATGTTATCTTTCAACAGATACGATTTGCAATTATACTAATTTCAAATTATTTTGTAGATAAATTGCCGGAGCATGTGATGTTGTTATTGCACCACAAAAACAAATCAGATTGAATCACGAACCATTTGCTGACCATGAGATACTTCTGGGTACCCTGCACACGGCCACTTAATAAATAATGGTTTATATCATTACACTTTTTCATAAATCATATATTATTTCAATATCGTTCAAATCCATAAATTTTGAGGTGTCACTTTTTTCTTGGTTGAATTATTGTTAAAAACAGTTCAATTTGATCATATACTTTATTTTAAAATAAACATTTTTGCAGGTGGTTCTTTGGTGAGTAGGGGTTGTCTCGGCTGAATAGACAACTATCTGTTTCGTTTATTAAATTATTAAAATGTTTCAACGTGGTTGTATTAAGAAATTTAAGACATTTCAAGTTATTTAAGAACAGATAGATAGACAGAACGTATATTAATACTTATACGACCGTACATGGTCTTCATACATATATAAACATTAATTTCTGTCACGTAACTAGGTATAACATCATACAATTATATAACATAAAAATAGTTATTTAGGAATACAAATAACACAATTGATGGCAAATTCTATAAATGTATTTAAAGGCTCAAAGGAAATTCATTTTAACAATATAAATTCAGATCAAAATTATTCTTTCTTTGATTTATTAACATACATAAGAAATGAATTATTTGTCTCATGTAACTAATAAATTGTGGAATTGACAAAGTTGGGATAATATAAAATATATTGTTATTTTTGTCGTAAATCAGTGTTAACACTTCATAGACATGAATAATGGTATTCATCTTCTAAATCAAAGTCATCATAACATATACAATTACTAGTCTATCGAATGTGGATATGCGGAATTTTACAACTCCGTATGACTTAAAGTGATACTAGACGCATTTTTCACTGTTGAATTGAGCTGAAAAGAATTAACAGGTCAAAAGAGTTAGTTAAAATGTGGTAACTGACCAATTATCTGCAACTCATCTTGCTACCAGTTGTTTAAAAAAAAAAATATATATATTATATTCGATAGATAACGTGACTAACCCAGTCCTCTAAGCCGAGCGGAACTGCCGCGTATTTACGAAAGCGATACGATTTGAGTTTTTCTCATAAAGTCACTTTACTGACAACTCATTCATAACATATTTCTTTGAAGAAGTATGGCCGAAGATGTGGTTGACAGAGACATGAAGGTAAATATATTCATAATTTCAGAATTATCATTTGTTTTCGCGGTGAGTCCCAGATTTTAAAGTACGGTTGATATTCAAATGCACTATTTTTCCCTTTTCCGGGATATTGTTTTAGTATGTTGATGCTGCATTAACAAATATAAGTGTATATGAAGTGAAAACATCAAAAATAAACAACGGTTGCGATAGACACCTATATACTGTTAGATGCGTCTTATATCACTTTCAACTCGAACTGGTTTCCTTAAGTTAACTAAAGGTCTTTGCGACGCAGTAAAGCATAAATATAGTTTTGGTTACTCGCGAATAATGTGGGTTTTTAATTTTCGTTTCGCTGTTTGCTTCTATATGGTTTTGTGACACCATAACTTTTGTTCAAGGCCACATTTAATCTGGTTTGGCATTTGTTCTTTTAAGGTTTTTATGGTTGTTGTTTTACATTTACATTCGATGATGGTATGGCCTTATTTCAAAACAACGAAACGGCATATACATTATTTGTATACTGTCTGTTGTGTTTTAATATTGCTGACATTCGTCACTCTACTATTTTTGCCCACAGTATTTGCCCACATGATTGATAATCTTCAATACTAGTAAAGACCGCTCACACGCTGGCATAAACCCGTTCAAACTGCTCCGAAGCGTTCCAACCGTCCATAAACTTCCGGACTAAATTCTAGTAGTCGAAGGAAAGATATTACTCACTCAATACATTACAATTTAAATCAACGCGTGCATAGCAGTATAATCCCACTTGTAATGAGGGTAGCAGAATAAATATAAGTTCGTTTGTTTGTATGTGTGTTTATTTTTTTCAAAATGAATTTTTATTATACAAAAATATATATTTGTCGCGAATGATAACCTACACATGTATCATGTAACATTGACCAGCAAATGCAATTGTAGTCAAATGATATGTGCTTTATTATTTTTTACCGAGGAAGGAATACCTATGGCGTAATCTTATACTTTCAATATATGAAGTAGTATAATGTGAGATCATTTCTCTAGATGAATTGTGCTTTGCTTTTGTCTAATGTTACCTCCGTATGCTTTTTAAATTCGCGCGAATATGCAGCATTTCGACAATTATGGAACTTTTCGGTAGTAAGATTATTTTCCGGTTATTCTTTGGTGTTCTGTTTCCGTTATTCTATCAATTCGCAATTTCGGACATTTGATATCACATTCAAATGTCTTAGAAGCTAATGTTTATCAAGTAAGTATAAGGTGTTAAGTTGTTTGTATTGGTTATGAATTGACTAGTTACAATGTTGTTCGATTTAGTTTCAAGTATATTCGTTTGTTTTCGTCGAGGTCTCTTTTCAAGCTTTTTTTAGTCATTATTTTGGCTGACAATGGAAAATGCGTGCTCAACATATTCTTTTTTGTCACATTTTATAACAGTTACTAACCTTAACAACTTCCCTTCATCCTTCGGAGCACAGGGTGTTGAAATATGGCAAGCTTAACATGAATAACACGTAAAATATGGACATAACTCAAAAGAATCATGAAATGACAAATTACATGTTCAAGCCCACGTTAATAACTTCCATGATAACTATGATAGTCCTTCGTTGTCAAAGATGACCATGAATGTAACTGTTTTTTGTTTCTGTGGATGGTGCTGTGGGTGCGAAAGTGACAGATAAATCCAATCCTGGCATGGAACGCTCTTCCACATTTCGGGCAGGATGGTCCAGTTGGGGGTGCATCAGACGCTTCCCTCTCCCTTCGCTTTGCTCTCTTTTGCTCGGCAAGGCAGACACGATGCTGCTCGTGTTTTTTGGCTCCGACCTTAAAACTCGATCTCCAGGCACTACGATTCTGGGCGAGCTGCTCCCATGAGTCGGGTTCAATGCCAAACAGCTTGGTGGATACTTTCAGCGAGTCTTTGAACCGCTTCTTTTGGCCACCTCTGGAGCGTGAGCCACTAACTAGTTCACCATAGAACAGCTGTTTCGGGATGCGTGTGTCGTCCATCCTACAAACGTGACCAGCCCAGCGAAGTTGGCCTGACCACAGTATGTTGTCGATACCGTACATGTTTGCACGGCTCAGGGCCTCAATATCCGGGATCTTGTCTTGCCATCTGATGCCTAGTATTTTTCGGAGGCATACTGTGTGAAAGTGGTCTACCTGGTGTGTCTCTGGTACACCGTCCAGGTCTCGCTGGCATAAAGTATTGTTGTTATTACAACTGCTCTGTACACATTGAGCTTTGTCGCTGTTGTGATACCTCTGCGGTTCCATACAGTTGTTTTAGGCGACCAAAGGCAGAACTTGCTTTAGCTATGCGGGAGTTGACCTCGTCATCAATATGGACGTTTTGGATAGAGTGCTACCAAGATATGTGAACTTCTCTACAGGATTGAGACGCTGAGACTTGATGGAGATGTTTGGCTCGATGTAAGGGCTATTTGGTGCTGGTTGGAACATGACCTCAGTCTTTTCAGTGCTGATTGTCAGACCAAAACTGTCACAGGCATCTGAGAATCTGTTCAGGCTATGTTGCATGTCAACCTCTGTTGAAGCATTAAGGGCACAACCATCTGCAAAGAGAAGGTCTCTTAGCCTTTTGAAGTGGACCTTGGTATTGGCTTTAAAACGCTGCAGGTTGAAGACTCCCTCGTCTGTGCGGTACCTGATGTCAATGCCTGGGTCACTTTCAGAGAAGGCATCTGCGAGCATGGCAGTGAACATCATGCTGAAGCGTGTCGGGGCTAAAACGCATTTTTGCTTGACACCATTTGAAACCTCAAAGATAAAATGATAACTATAAGGACTGTTTGAACCACTATTAAGACTTAATGACTGCCCATATATACACAAAGAATGACACTCTAATTTAACACATATTATATTTATGTACGTTTTCCATTGCCTGTAGATGTCTTTGGGTCTACATCCGAAAACCTCCCGGTACTAATTCCTCATCAGGGTTTACATTTTGTTTGTTACAAATATGCAGCATAGTTATACTTGTATGTTGGTACCGTTTAAATACTGTGTCAAACAATCTTAGCAAAAATCAATTACGTTCCAAGAGAATATATTAATATAGCTTTCTTACAGTTGTTTCTATCAAGGCAGTTTTGACGTTTCATATACAGAGCCCGATAATTATGGCATGATAAACTTATACTGTGGGCTTCGTCTACTATTTACCGATCTGGAATCATATATACTGAATGCCTCAAAACGATGAAATGTGGTAAATATTAACGCTAAATTTCTATATACCACAAGCTACTTATTCCACGCTTATATTTAATTAAATTCCTAACATCACAGTTAACTTTAACACACACCGAAAACTGCTCAATATCTTCAGTATAAACGAAGGTTCGACACGCATTGATACATCGTTGTATTTTTATTCCTGTTACAGTTACTTTGTGTCGCAGTTATAACTAACAACTGGACAAACAATATTATTTCTTTACTACAAGAAAACAAACACAATAATCGCGACAGCAAAGATCCCCATCGCAATACCGATCTTCCAGCTCATGTAAATTGTGCGACATTGTTCAATACATTCTTCAGCTCGTTTCCGGACATACATACACATCAGACATATCATTATAAAAAACACAATGCTGATGACAAAAGCATTAACATCGTTTTCTGGCAGCATGGATGTGTGAATGACGTTGGTTGCTGTCTTATTAGGAGCATCCTGTAAATTAGAAAATATATGTTTGCAAAGGTATGTAAACAATTATTTTATTCTTAATAAGTCAAACAAGTCAATAGTGTATTAGAAAATAAAAGCACCAACTGAAACGAGTTTGGTAACTTGAAAAGCGTGTTCCATTTAGTCATTGTCCTAACTTTATGTAGAAACAGCATCGGCCTAAATATACATTCAAGTGAATGTACTAGATTTATGTATAACATTCAAGTAGTGCACTAATGTACAATCGAATATAATAATTCGATACGATGCAATTTTAAAAACAATGGCTCTCAACTTGTGCGATTCCAGCATGATTTAATTCGGTCAAGAGCATAAAATAAAATGTTTCATACGTGTCCGGGCAGAGGTTACACTATAAGAATGTCAATGCTAGTATTTTTTTGTCATTACCCATTTGCTTTGGAATGTTTTACCAAAGATTATTTTTAATGCTATAATACACCTTGTTTTTTATGCATTCGGGCTTAAAACTGTTTTTAAGCCTCAGTGGACATAAGCTAACGATGTTAAAAAGTGTATCTCTGATTTTTATTTATGCAAACAAAACCTGTATATAACTAAACAATATCAAATTAAATGTCTATAAAATATCGTACGATTTATATCAGACTGACATTTTTTTAATGTATTCATGCTCGTTTACAAAGCAAGTTATGCTTACTTCCATTGTGTGGCCTCTTGATGAAGTTGTTACGCGTGTTCAGACCTTGGAATAGTGATCTACACTATTAAGAAGACCGTCTTCGAAAAACAAAGATGCTCCTGTGCTAAACAATCAATTCCAACTCTATTGAGTGCTGTTTTATATGAGTATTTAAAAAAGATTTTTGTATTTAATTATTATAATAGATCGGGTTAGATATGATATTTTTGTCAAACTAATATTCATATTTGTGCTCAATCAATTCGTATTTCATAGAGTAATTCCAAATCAAAACCTTTAATGTCCATGCTGTACATGGATTTGTCGTTTGTGGCATACAATAAATTCTAACCTATGAGTATAATTAATAAGATATATACACGGTTCCTTTTTCAGTTGATCAATACGTCAATAACGAATATTGGTCCTCTCCTTAAACACGTCAGTATCACAATGCCTAATAATCAAATGATTTGTTTACGTGATTTGACTGGTTCGACATATTATAGTCATACTTCAAAATAAACACAGGTTTGTGAATTGTTCGGTGGAATATTATGCCAATATGTATTCAGTTTTTATGAATGCAGTAAACAGACTTGTAAACTATTGAAATGGTAACATGATGTATACGTACTGATATTCGAGAATTGAAGTGGTGAAGTGATTTCAACATGCCGAATACAAATGAATTTAAGTCGTAAACAATCGGTTTAATAGTGTTTAAAATATAAACCATATATGTATATGTTAATTATGTGATAATCTCATAAACAAATAGTAATAATTTGCCCCTACAGTATTTATCTTCAATTATTACAACTAAATAAACAAGAACTGTCCCGCTCGAGTTTCTGGCATTGGTTTCTGTTTGGAAAGATGGGACGCTTGTTATAAGTCATTCATTCTTCAAAATGATGTATGTGTTGTACCTTCTTTAAACGCATGCTGTTATTGTATACATATGTTAATGACGATTAGCTGTATATGCTCTAGTCGAAATGACCTATTATGTTCTGTTCTGTTCTATAATAGTTTCATAACAGTACTTCAATAAGATCCTATATTAGTGAGCTGAACTATTTACGTTTATTTAGAAATATTTATATTGAACACAGGTACTGTAAATAAAAATAGAAAGTAATGTTTTGATATAAGCTATCAATATATGTAGTAAAATTACAATAGCTCAATACATTTTGAAGTTATTAAGGGGAAAAGATTCTGCTTGGTTCAATTCCTGAGTGATCATAGAAATTAATATTTTTACTAGTGCAAAAAATCGGTAGTCTACCGAATACCAACATACTTTTTATCTTGTGCTGTTTTCACCGGTTATTTAGATTATACTGAAACTGGAAGACAACTCTGGTAAATATGACGTAATGTCACAGCAAAACAGTGAACAGAATCGACAATTAACAATGGAATGTATCGATATTTTGTTCACCTTTTCGAATAAACGATTTAAAATCATTAATATTTTTCTATGAACCACCTTTTATAAATAAATATGATAATATGTGCTACCTTATTTACGGACACACGCTTATTTGATAGCCATGTATGGAAATAAATCAATTCATGTCAGGATATTATTGTGTTCACAAAATGTTTAATGGTTTAAATAAAAAAAGTAGTTTATTAGAACAATTAAATGCAAGTTCTTGATGAAACAAAATGCTTTTTACATCTTCCGAGCTGTTAAATCTTGTTAACAATTGTTTGTTTTTGTGGTATATTTCTATAGTTGTGGCGTAGTGGCGACTGGGAAGTATCGGGTCCGATCCCCAAAAGGGCACTCTTAAATTCACCAAAGTATTGGTCTTACCCAGGTAACGGAGTTAAGAATGTCTCAATAAGCCTCAGGCTTTCGATGCAATTGAGCTAAATGAATAAAACTAAAGCTGGCTAAATGTGTTGATTATAGCATAAACTGATCAATGTGGGGTACAGCGGACAGATCCATTGAGCTGAGAGACTTATTTTATCATTGAACCTTGTGACCTAGTGTTTGACCCCATGTGACTAAGTTTCGAACTCGGCCGAGATTTCATTGATAAAAATGTTTTTACCTAGTTTCATTGAGAGTGGGCAAAAAAATGGCCTCCAGAGCGTTCACAAACATTTTTCTTTAATGTGAACTAGTGACCTATTCTTTTATTCAACGTGTCCCAGTTTTGAACTCGATCGAAATATTGTCAGGACAAATGTTTTAAGAAGATTAAGCAAAATCTGTGGCCTCTTGAGTGTTAACAAACCTTTCATAAAGTTGACATCGTGACCAAGTTTCTTTACTCCACGTCATCCAGTTTCAAATTCGGATGAGACATCATCGGAACACACGTTCTGGCCAACTGTGATGAAAATTGGGCAATACATGTGTCCACAAGCCTTGTCGTTATTGTGTTTGATTTAATTATTTAATTACCTATTTTTTACTCTACGTGACCCATTTTCCAGCTAAGCCGATCTTTAATTAGGAAAAATATTTATGAAGATTGGCCAATGAATGCGCCCTCTAGAGTTTTCACAGGTGTTTTCTTTAAGTTCTAAGTGATTCAATTTCACCACTTGACCTCGTTTCGAACGCGGCCGTGATATATTTGCATAAATGGTATTAGCACGTTTCATAAAGATTGGACAATAAATGCGACTTCTAGAATGTTCACATGGCAAATACGAACGAGGCGAGACGAACCACAGACAAAAGGCGACCACAAAGCTCACTATTACCACATTGTGCTCCGGTGAGCTACAAATATAAATCCCAAGATGTTCAGAGTGTTTATCTGAACAATATCTTGTTCGAATTTGGGCTACATGCGTCCAAAAACAAGATAACCTGGCCAAATCTTAGGAAAACATTGTTAACACTATATAGCCACATTTTGCACGCAATTATATTAAACTTGGTCAGAATGGTTTTATTCACAATATCTAAGTCGATTATGAATCTTGGTCACTTGCGTCCAAAAATATCAGAATATGTTGGCACTATCTAGGACGAGTTTGAATACGAATCACATGCATTCATGAACTAGGTCACCAGATCAAATCTTAGAAAAAAGTTTTTACCACTCTAAAGACTCCATTTAAGACTCATGCGTCACATGCGTCCAACTAGGTCAGCAGGTCAAATCATAAAAAATAACACGTAAGGAGCAACATTTATAACTTATGCTTTATGAAAACTGGTAAAAATGTTTATCTTGACAATATGTATGCCAAGTTTGAATAGAGGTCGAGTGATTCAAAAACAATGTCGCCGGGTCAAATCTTGTCAAAAATACGTATTACCACTCTAAAGTTCACGTTTATGAATCAGTTTTGTTTGAACTTGCTCAGAATGTGTATCTTGACGATATGAAAGCCATGTTTGAAACTGTGTCAAATAGGTTCAAAAACTATATCATCAGGTCAAGTCTACAACAATTGGTTGTATGAACTTACTTCCTCTTGTTGTTTTTGATGAGAGCCAGATTAACGTCACACTTTAATCTTTATATCTACCATTTTCGCACCGAGTCATACTTTCAAGGATGTAATAACGTCACGGTATTTGTATACACTGGTTTTCGCATAAACTATACTTCCGACTTTTCCTTAAACTGCAGTTAACTACGGAATACCGTTAGGGCCATCGTAGTAACGCATTAAAATCCAAAGGGCGAGAATGCGAGAACGCGATAGTACGATGGCGACAATGCGAAAATACGTGACGACAGTGCGACAATACGATGGGGACAATGCGATAGTACGATAGCGACAATGCGACAACGCGATAGTACGATGACGACAATGCGACAGTGCGACATACGATGGCGACAGTGCGATAGTACGATGGCGACAATGCGATAGTAATATCGTACTCTCGCCATCGTATCATCGAATTGTCGCCATCGTACTATCGCATTGTCGCCATCGCATTGTCGCACTGTCGTCATCGTATCGTCGCATTGTCGCCATCGTACTATCGCGTTCTCGCATTTTCGCATTGTCGCCATCGTCCTATCGCACTGTCGCCATCGTATTGTCGCACTGTCGCCATCGATTGTCGCACTGTCGTCATCGTATTATCGCACTATCGCATTCTCGCCATCGTACTATCGCACTGTCGCCATCGTATTGTCGCACTGTCGTCATCGTATTGTCGCATTGTCGCCATCGTGCTATCGCGTTCTCACATTCTCGCCCTCTGGATTTTAATGTGTAACCACGATGGCCCTAACGGTATTCCGTACCACACAGTGGAAGATTGTTTGTGCGCCGGATCTGAAATGTAATTTGCCCCGTTACTAGTTTCCGATTTTCTACTCTCGATGTGCATTTGCCTCCGCCAACAGCTTAAAAACCAATGTCGTATCACTACGAAGTAAAACTGATTTTCACAATACTCTGATGTTATAACCAATATCAAATATATACACAAAGTGAACCTTAAGTTGCATCATCAGAAGAAAACTCTTTTTATACAATGTGGACATTTACTTATAAAAAAGGAATCAATTGTCAAACAACAAGGCTCAAAACAAATGTAGTAGACATGAGACGTATACAATAAACGCACAAACACGACCCAAAATTGGATCAATGCCTCGGAACGGTCACTCCAAAGCATTAGGGGTTTAACCATGTTTTGAGGAGCTCCTCACACTTCACCAGAGATTATTACAGAACAGAACAAATAGTTATTTTTGAATTATTCATAATGTAATGACGAGTAAATTAATATTCACCGCATAGCATAATTATGGAAATTGAATGTCAAATAAGAAAGAATACATTTCCTTTTAATTCATATTTAACTACTTTATGGTTGTATACAAATCAGAGTATCAGGATCTGCATAATGTCAGTATACTGTATAATGTTGTTACAGTATGGTATTCAGTAACACCAAATAGCCATTGAAAACGTAGTGTGTTTGACATAAACCAAGATTTCCCGAAAGAGTAGTTGCAAAGATTTTCATTATTGTTCCCCCAAAATAGAACGGGGGGTTCTATATATTCGTTATATATTACATTGTGTATGTTAGATTTTCACCGTACCTTTAAGCACTCCTCTATCTTAAACCGAGAACAGGGTTATGATATGAAATTCGTTCAAATGATATTTTTCCATTTCAAAATTGTTATGTGAAAACACGCGTATAAGGTCAAATAGGAGGCAACTCTTGTGAACACCTTAGAACACACGTTATGTACAGTTTGCTTGTATTCTAAAAGTGTATTCGTCAAATCGTTACAAAAAGTAGATAACATGGTTATGAAACTGTGCATACACGTTGGGTTATACGTTTCCATATGCCTGTCTTTAAATCTTACCCTCTGTTTGTTTGTTCGAATGTTCCGCAAAAATTGAAAAAAATCGATAAGTGCACAAGATATAATAATAAAACTTAACAATTAAAAGTATTTTGAGTTGTATGCATGAACTCTAATTTCTACAGAGTTCGGAGGTTGTTACTTTAGGTTTAGAACTGTAATACGACATTTAGATGTTATGTTCTTTCTTTCCACATTTCCTATTGACATGGAATTCTGCATGCAAAATCAAATTTCAAAACAATTACCTAAATTTAAGGATTCTTAGACATTCCAAGTGTCCAATCCTAACTCTTTTTTCGACATTTTTTTAAAAACCATATCACTACAGATATGACTCTTTTGAACATTCATATTAAAAATCATTTATATTAAAAATGCAAGACTAAGTTGGCATATATTTATACATCAATGCATTATCTATGCATGTATGTAAGTAAATAAGAGGTAACACGTGGAATTAATAAAATACAAGCACACACTTTTGTTATCTCCCTAAGACAACCAGAAAAATATCAATATCTAGTCTTAAATCAGTTTAAAAGTAATTAAATAAGAAGTTTGTTATGATGTATTCATGCCTGAGGCTTGATTTGAATAGACTTGGTAAAGGGTGACATAATAATAAGTATTATATCCCAAATATTATCCCTCTGGTCCCTACAGTATCTGGGAAGAAAATGTTAACATTTAATTTGCTAATAAACTCGGTTAACCGTGTGACCTCAAGGGAGAGACCCAGGAAGCACATTTAAAGACAGTGTGTAGAGAACAATTTCACGATATGACATGCCGCATACTTCTTGACCAAGGCCTTCAGAAAAGAAACATGTTGAAGTCAAGTGTGCTGATAAAGATGTTAATATTGTCACACAGGGTAGCGTAGCAGGTATTTACCGCTAAGGCATGATTTCAGCAAAGATAATATAGGACTACTATATGATGTTACATTCCATATTTTACATTTGTGGATAATGCCATTCTAGAAAGATTGTTTGCTACAGTTATTTTACGTTTTAATCATACAACAATTTATATGGCTCCTGAAGGCGTGGCTAATTTTCATCAAAGGGGCACGATTTAGCAAACTTAGTAGAGGTCCTCTATACCATGTAACATGCAAAACATTAAACACCTGCGACTTTTTAAAGTTAGTCTGATATATAAGCCAATATAAAACAAGTTCAACCTAGGGCGTAATCATTTTTTTATCCAATAGACATAATACCAACAAAGTTTGCAAAGTGAGATTATATAATGCTACATAGCAAATATAAAAGTTGTGAGCAATATAGTTTGAGTTTTAGTGAAAATGTAAGAAGCTGTTTTGTTATATGGATCTATATATACCAAATATGAAACATCTGAGCCTTTTGATGTTTCCCATTTCAAAATCTTACTTTAGCTGTGGTGATCAATATCTCAACGGACAGAAACCAGATCAACTTTGAAAGAGGGTCCAAGAATAATTCCTGCAAAGCAATTTATAAAAAGATCTACCTTTGTGTTCAGGTGAGCCAAACCGCATTGAAATAAAAAAGACTTGGAAACTATTCATAGCAGGTTATGACTCTGTTGTAAAGTGCTGTGCCATCGTCGCACGTGTCCTGGTTTTTTTAAGCACATGTCATTTCGATGAAGAAATATAAAAGTACTTCATATTGATCATTTGGAACTCCAAAGTTGAACGATGACTAGTTTGGTCAGTGATGTCCACTTATGTCAGTTAAAACCTTTTTATTTTAGCTCGATTGCCAGCAAGACGCTTCGCTACATTTTGAGCACTGGTAAGAGTTTGGACGTCTTTATGAAAACGTTTTTTATGAACAGCATTTCATAATGAATCTTACTGCATTTCATAATGAATCTTACGTAAATAAAAAAAAATCATTACATTTATATCGTGTTATGTTTCTTTTGAAATCGTAATGAGGCACCATCGATGTTTCCACTTTCTTTGGTAAAGATGATTTGTCCGAAGCGTTCAGGTCAAGGACATATAGAGCATATAACATGTTACACCATGTTTGCCAACTTATTTTCCCGAACAAAACACAGAAACTGTGAATGCATTCGCTAAGTCATTGTCACGGTTGTTATAAGAAGTTTTATAGTTTCCAGCCATATTTGAACTACAACTTATGCCATAGCGAGAGCGGTCAATATATGATTAGTTTTATAAAAAATACGCGTAAAAAAAGATACTTTTGGATGAATAAGAGAATATCTGTTGATTTCAGTGTGCGTTCGAAGTCTATTTCCCGATCTAGTGGTTATAGAAAAAATATTTAAAGACTGGTGTTTTTTTTCATAGAACGGGAACTCTGCTCTCTAGATATTTTCTTAGAACTGAAAATCTGCTGCCCAGATATTTTTGTTTGCCCTCTAGATATTTCCTTGTAACGAGAGATCTGCTGTCTAGATATTTCCTATTAACGAGAAATCTGCTGTCTAGATATTTCCTAATAACGAGAGATCTGCTGTCTAGATATTTTCCAATAACGAGGAATCTGTTGTCTATATATTTCTTATAACGAGGAATATGTTGTCTAGATATTGCCTAATAGCGAGGAATATGTTCTCTAAATATTTCTTAATAACGAAAGATCTGCTGTTTAGATATTTTTTTACAACGGAACATCCGCGGTTTGTTTTTTTTTTTTCGTATATTTTCGGTTAACAAGAAATTCGCTTTCTGGATATTTTCTTAAAACGGTTTATCTCAAAAAGTCCGAATTAACGATAAAACAACAAATTAAGTTAGCAGTGGCCGGCAGTAAATAACATATATTATATATGTATTTCAATATAAACAGCCTCTTAGTAATTGCATGCTAAAATTGCCTTATGGGCTTTGTCTATCTTTTTAATACCGATCTGGAAGTATATATATTCAATGCAGCAAAATATTGAAAAATGGTAAATATTTATACTAAATTTCAATGAACCATACGCTATTTATTCCACGCTTATATTTTTTACTAATCTTAGTACATTAGTTTAAGTTCGTACATCACAGTAATTTATATACCGAAAACTGCATAATATCTACACGTCGGTTTGATTACATCGTCGTCTGTTTGATTACATCTGTTATGCTAATAACACGCAAATTACATATATTCCGATATTGGTTAAAAATACATTGATCGAGTGATAACAGTACCACAAAAACAATATATTCTGTAATATTCAATGATGAACAACAAAACATCACATACAACCATCGAAATTGGGCGTCAAACATACAAAACGCTCTTGACGAGCTTGGGTTAAGCAAAATATGGGCGGATCAAACAACTATCACAAATCAAACAGATCAAACATTCATCTTAAATACAATTAAACAACGTTTATTAGATAACTTCAAACAAAGCTGGTATAGTGAGTTAAATAATTCCCCTAGACTCATGAGCTATTGTAGATTTAAAAACACATTTGAGTTAGAACCATATCTTGATTTGTATAACAAATAAAAAGTACAGAACATCACTAACACGATTTCGATTATCGTCACATAAATAAGAATAGAAAACGAGTACCACTTTTTGCTTGTTTGTCCTCTATATAGAGAAATTAGAAAAGAACATTTAAAACGATATTTTCAACGGTGGCCAACGTCAAATAAATTTGACATTCTAATGCAGTCGGCAAATAAAAAAGATATTATAAACCTCGCTAAATATATTTTTAATGCTAATGAAATTCGTAATAATATAGACAACAGTTATAGTTGTTAACTTTTACAAGACTATAGCCAGCCATGTTTTTTTTTTTTTATTGAATATGTTTGTATAAGTAAATAATTCTACAATTTCCTCGTGTAACAATTGAAGATATAATTATATTGATTACTGATGTATTACTGTCTTTTTGTAAAATTCTCTTACTAAATCAATGTATTGATATTATTATACACACTGCGTAACTTTCTGTTTTGTGGCAAAAAAGCATTGTATTATGCTTATATGCTAATAAAAGTTGTTGTTGTTGTTGTTGTAATAAGTTACAACTTGACAAGCAATATCGGTGTACTAACTTCAAAAAAGCATAATCATCAGAAGAGCAACACCACTGATCGCAAAACCGATCTTTAGGCGCTTGTAAAGTATTTGCAAATGTAAAATAACTGCTGTAGCTCTTTCGCGCACATACATCTGTATCAGCTTCAGCATTAAAAGCACAATGCCGACGAATAAAACCAAAAATGTGTCAATATAGCCGTTCGCTGACACCATGGATGCGTGCGTGACGTTCATGATTGCTGTCTGATAAGGGTCACCCTGGAAATGAGAAAATATATATCTTTAACGGTCTGTGAACAAGAAGTTTATTCTAATTAAGTCAAACAAGTCCTAAAAACGAACTGAAACGAGTTCGGTTATCATCGAACCACTATTTAATTATCTCAACTTTGTTTAGAAACAGCATTGGACTAAATATACATATAGTTGATCAAAAAAGATGTATGTATACTATACAAGTAGCGCACTGATTTACAATCAAATTTAATTCGATTCGATGCAATTATTAAAAAAAAAGGCGCTTAACTAGTGCGATTCAGGCATGATTCATCTCAGCCCAGGACATGAAATCACATGTTATATACGTGACCGGGCAGAGGTTACACTATTAACATTGTCTAGTTTTTTTCCCCGTAAATATACCAATTCGCTTGTTTTGGTTGTTTTACCCAAGATTTATCTTATGCTATAATACACCTGGTTTGTACGCAATCGAACTTAACTCTGTTTGCAAGCCTCAGTGGACATCAGCTAACAATATTTAAAAGTGATTTTTCCAATTTTTCATTTCTATAAACAACAATACACCTGTATGTAGCTAAATACTATGAATTTAAATTTCTTAAAAATGTGATGCGATTTCTAACAGACTGACTTATTGAATTAATTCAGTGTATTTTATAAAACAATGTATGCGTACTTCAATGTTGTGGTCTCTCGAGGAAGTTTCTATGCGTGGTCAGACCTTGGAATAGTGATCTACAACATAAAGAAGACTATGCTCTAAACAAAGAAACTTTTGGTCGGCGATAAACAGTCAATTTTGAACTCTCTTTTACGTTTTTCTTTATGTAATTAATATTATGACATGTTTTTTTTTGTATTTAAATAGATTGGATTAAATATGACATTTTTGTCAAATTAATTGTAATATTTTTGCCTATCCAATTAATATTCCATAGAAGTATTCCAAATCAAAACCTTTATGCCCATTCGGCACATGTTTATGTCGTTTGTTGCATAAAAAATTCTAACATATGAGTATAAGTAAACATAAATATGGGCCTCGCTCTGTGAAAAGAGGGTTTAATGCATGTGCGTAAAGTGTCGTATCCAGATTAGCCCGTGCAGTCCGCACAGGCTAATCAGGGACGACACTTACCACCTTAACTGGATTTTCTTCCAGAAGAGTCTTCCTTTAAACCAAAAATACAATAACTTTACGTACATGCATTAAACCCCCGATTCACAGAGAGAGGCTAACATACACTTTACCTTTTTCAGTTAATCAATACGTCACTAAAGAATATGTGTCCTCTCATTTAACACGATACTATCAAAATAGTGCCTCTTAATCATATGATTCGTAAACGTGATTTACATGGGTTTACATGGGGTATTTTATACAGTCATACAGGTTTGTTCAATGTTCCGTGAAGCAACGTATGGGTTTTGATACACTGTTAAATTTCGCACGTGTAACATTTTAAACATTGCTCGCTTTATAACTGTTATATTAGAGCGCACAGAAAGTTCGTTAAAATAACTAGATTTATTCTTTATTAAAATTCTAAATAACAAAACATGTACTTGAATATGTATTGCGGATTGTTCTTCTTAATTGCCTAATTTTTTTTTAAACACATACTAATTAGATCGCTTACGTTTTGCCAGAATACATGTATGGTAAATTTGTGGATTTTAAGTCAAAGATAAAGAAACAAAAAAGTTCCTGATTGGTTTGTTATAACAGCGACTCAATATAGTCCTGACGACTAGAGTGGGACAGAAAAGCAACAGACTGTGCAAGAAATGTTAAAATGTTCCGTCACCAACCATTCAATTCTTGATCATGTACAACATTTTGGCTTCCTTAGAATAAACGACACATATCGTCTTGTTTGACCCCATCGCTGATACTATGTTGTCCTTCGGTTGATATTAAAGGCGATTTAAAGAAGCATATACATGTACGCGTCTGTTCCACATGTATTGTACAACCATGTTACGTGAAAGTATAATACAGCCGCTACACAGTTCAAACATCCAGCTTCGTGGTGGTGTTTCTCATGAACAGTATTCCAATGTTTGGTGTGGGCTGGTGTTGTCAGGAAAAACCGGGGTATGCAAATGAAACCCGGTTTTATATTTACAACTACCAAAAACGCCCACACGCGACGGTAGTTCAACCCGGGTCGCCTATGTGACCTGCGTGTATGAACCACTGCGCTTACTAGTAAGATTGGCGAAAATAATCCTGTTTCATTTCTATTTCCATTAATGTTATTGTTATTTAATTAGTTTTCATTTCGTTTATCCTTAACTTGGTTATTCCAGTAAATGTAAGTTCTTCATTTTGTTTTGAATTCCAATAAATATATTACACTCTAAATGGTTATTTGATTCGTGGAATAAAGCATTTTTTTTTCGCTGATTCGTACAGAACGATATGTACTATTTCTATATACAAACACATCGCTATTATATGTTTTTGTTTTGTAAACGGTCGAGTGCTTGTACCATCAAACAAACTAAAATAAGTATGGTAATTAACAACAGTATTTGTGTAAAACCACACAAAGTCAATATGGGGGACAATTGTCACCCGTTATGATGAATCGATTGAACACAGGCCGGTTCACAGCAAGATGTATTCCCAGCTTTCGTAGCCCACACTCAGCCTGTGGGAAACCGCTGTGAAACATGGTGATCTTCTGTGGGTCTGCACCATCACTGGCACATAACTCGCAATTGTTTCATACTTTTCTCTTTTGAAAATGATCATGAGGTGAACAGTAAAAGTTTTTATGCAAACCTTTCAAAAAAAAAAAAGTTTAGTTTCCTTAAAGGAATTTTTGTAATGAATTTACAGGCTCTATATATTTTTTCACTATTGAAAAGAATATTTTTTCATAAGGCAATAGTTTGATTTTAACTTTAACAAAGCTGAACAAACCATTTCAATATCAAACTTAATAACTGCTCACAAATACCAAAGACCATTTCTTGATTCAAGGATAAGACAGATTTTCGACTATGAATGCTCGTCTTCCCACCGACCGCATCGCAAAGTTGTAAAACGTGTATACTGGAATCAGCCTGTCCATATGAATGTCAAGTTAGTTTGTCTTTGAAAACTTATAAACATTAAACATATCATTAAACCATCTTCATCTTACAAATCAGTATTCTAACAATAGCAAATGCAATGTTTTGCTATACTGTAATTGGTATGCTCTTTTAAGTCAACCAATGGATTTCACACGCACACAACAACATTCCACATACATTTTCGTCTGTAATAAAACAAAACATTTACCACATAAATTTTGGTCTGACAGAAAATGACCCATCATACGTCCAGATATTTTGGTGTGAAAAAAATACCAACATATATGTTGAAATTATTGTACATTAAAAGCTATACATTTTAGGAGCAGTGTGACATCCGTGAAACAATTCCATGTGGACCTTAAATGTTTCAGAATTATTCTATTAGACAATCATTTGCAGATATGGATCTTGTTATGGAATAATAAATAATAAAAAAAAACACTCTAAAAACACTTTCTCATATTAATAGACAAAGGTATGAATATCCATTATCCCAATCCATAAAAGCAACACTCTACAAGCCTCAAAACATTTACTAAAGCTGAAATCCCTATAGAAATAATTATCAAAACGTCAGCGATAACAAAGCAGCCGTTTGAATCCGGACACCTCTGCTGTGACCAGTGCGTTTAATGACAATCTCTTATAACAATAGACCGTTCCCAGATGTGTAATAAGATATTTATTATACCAAATGGATGCAAAACATATGTTTCCTGCAAGCTTTTAATGGCATGCATACAACAAATGTCAGCGTTTTAGAGTGATTGTCGCAGGTATTTCTTTTAGGAAATGACGACTTTCAGTTATTCATGCTTTCGAGAGAAAGCAAACATGTTGTCATGGTTTCAAATAGCTGTTTTTACCTTTCTGTGTGGACATAGATGATCATCTAAGCGTTATATTTTGTTCTTTGAATATTGAAAGGACATAGATTTCATTTTTTTTTTAAATTTCAAAACAAAGATGACAACGAATGTTATACTTGCTAAACTGCAAGCCTTCTCCATCAATCTAAACTGGTGAAATTCCACGAAATTGGAACAAAAACAAAACGCACAATTATAAACGAAATTGGACACAGATCCGACAAGTAACACAGCACACATAATAAACCCAAAGTCCAAAAAATTTCACACAGACAAAAACACTCGGCAGGAATAGTTTGTTATGGATTGACACATCTATCAACCAAAAACAATGGTTAAATAATAATGAGTTGGTACCTATTGATATTATGTTTCTATACAGATGATTGCGTGTAAAGCATGGAGTAAATCGAGTAAGTACAGGTCCATACCAAGCGTACATTTAATGACATATTTCTATGTGCACTAAGGACTTTCAGAAACAACACATTATTAAATGTATTTCTTATAAACGAAATAGTTTTCAGTAAATAAAATACGTTATTTCTTTCAATACACTGATACGGGGATGGTAGTATGCATTGAGTTAGGTTCTGTGGACATTGACTTGGAAACCTTTGCTTATTCGTCGACGTTTTTCGAAAAAAAACGTCATAATTGGTCATTTTTTACGAGACTCAAAAAGTGTTATCCAATAAAATTGAATTAATGTTTTGCCAGATGTTTTACTGTTGATCATTATATGCGCGATTTATGCAATAATTTAGGCGTGCATGTCATAAAATATTCGGCAATTTGCATGTTATTAAATGCAATTAATACTTTTGTAATCTGTTTAGTGTAAAATACACAATGTGTTCTAAAAGGTTTCAGTCTCAACTGGTATTTGACTAGACTATATATAGTGTGTTTTCATCAATGGTATCCGAGGATTTTCTCAAAGACCATAACTACGCCGTCTGGTTGGATATCATATTCAGTATTTTTGCATTAAATGTGGCATGAAATGTGTCATTTCATGACGTGTTCCAATGAAATACAATAACAAAAGTTCTAAAATTGACTTTCGCGTTTTTCAAATAATATAGACAAATTATGACTGTAAGGATCTTAATAATAATAACTTTAAATGAGATTTAATTGACAAGTATTATTATTACATATTTATAATTACAACTGGTTGTTTTTGATTTTTAATTCCACCCGCCCGAAACCAATTTTCATTTGTAATAGGCCATTGAACAATGATTTCAAATAAATTATATTGATCTGGAGCATATCTAGATTCAGCACTAATGTATTGGATACGTTTTTATTCGGCATAATGTTTGTATCAAAACGCGCAAACAGTTTGTTATGCATTCCCATTCCGTTTTCACAGAATGGTTTTCTCTGAATTCCATAGTATTTACATGCATGTGTTTTCCTTTTAAATGAATGATCACTGAGGTTTTTTTTACTTGAGTCCCCGAGGATAAAATCCGTTTCTTATCAATTGTTTGTTGTTCCTGTACCAACCCAGGTTAAATTGAAGTCTTAATTTAACAATCAACTTTGCTCATAACAATTTCCAGTATTCAACATCAAACAACACTTGTCCCCAAGGACTCGCCGGCAAAAATAGTAAATAACAAAACCACGTATGAATACAAATTGTTAGCGAATCGAATTCACAAAGGTATCGTCTTTTTATATTTAGTTCGAAGATTCTGTTCAGATAAGAGCCCTCGTGAAGTAGCTTATATTTCAGCTAGGATTCAATCTACCACGTGTTTATGAAACTAAGACGGCGTGGAAAACGCTTAATAGAACTACGTGCCAAACAATTGAGGCTATGAAACAAAATCGGTCCAACGCACAGGAAACCATTTTCCAGGTAACCTGCGGTTCATCTGTATTTCCATTGGCAAGACATTCATCCTTTTTTTCACAGTCGTCGATCGTATCAATCGCTGCGGTTATGATTTCGCCGTCATTCGTATTTTTATTTACCTGATTGTTGGCGTGATGCTTATGTATTTGATAACGTTTTCGCAAGCACATTGCCATAACAAACAACTGAACGCATGAACGTACAGGTGTTTGGTCGCTTTCGTAAAAGCAGTNTCGGAAACGAGTATCGGGAGGAACTTGTTGATTTTGCGGTCCGGGCCATTCGGCCATGTTCGGTGTAGATTTTATTAAGCAAACAATCATGTTCGGTGCAGTTTTGTTATGCGTAAACGAATATTTTTCATTTTTTTTTCTGATTGGTTTGACGTGTATGTGTGCGTTTGTTTTAATTTGAGAAATTAGTTCCCCACATATCATTGACCTATATAATAGCGTTAGACGCCATTTTGGGGCTTTGTCTACCATTTACCGATCTGTAATCATATAAATTAAATGCAACAAAATAATGAATAATATTAAATATGTATATTAAATTTCAATACACCATACTCTATTAATTTCACGCTTATATTTCATATTGATCTTAGTAAATTAGTTAAATTGCTAACACCACAGTTATCGCATACCGAAAACTGCAAAATATCTACACCATGGTAAACAAACCCTGATACATCCTCGTATTTTTTTATTTGTGTAACAGTTACATCTCTGTTACGCTAATAAGTTACAACTTGACAAGCAATATGTGTGTAACTTCAAAACAACATAATCATCAAAAGAGCAAGACCACTGATTGTAAAAGCGATCATCTTCAGGCGCTCGTAACGTATGCGCCACTGTAAAATAACTGCTTTAGCTCTTTCGCGGACATACATCTGTATCAGCTTCAGCACCAGTATAAAAAACCCAATTTCGACGAATAAAACAAACATGGTGTCAAAATAGCCGGCCGTTGACACCGTGGATGCGTGCATGACGTTCATTGCTGCTGTCTGATTATGGTCAACCTGCAAATAAGAAAAGATATGTCTTCATCGGTCTGTGAACAATTATTTTACTCTAAATAAGTCAAACAAGTCCTAAAAACGAACTGAAACGAGTTCGGTTATAATCGTAAAGCGTGTCTTAACTGTGTGTGGGAACATCATTGGGCTTAAAATACATACACGTAAGTGTACTGGATTTATTGATATGACTTGAGTACCGTACTGATGTGCAATCCAATTTAATTCGATGCAACTATTTAAAAGGCGCTTAACTAGTGCGATTCAAGCATGAGTCACTTCAGCCGCATGTAATCACGTGTTACATACGTGCCCAGGCAGAGGTTACACTATAAAAATTTTCTATTAAATGCTAGTTGTTTCGTAAATATACTCATTCGTTTTGTTGGGCTGTTTTACTCAAGATTAAATTTTACGCTATAATACACCTGGTTTGTAAGCACTCGGGCTTAAACCTTTTTTCAAGCCTCAGTGGACATCAGCCAACAATATTAAAACGTAAATTTTCCGATTGTAATTTCTTCAAACAAAAATAAACCTGTATGTAACTTAATACTATGAATTTAAATTTCTTTAAAATGTTGTACAATTTTAAACAGACTGACTTATTAAATTAAGTTCAGTGTCGTTTTTAAAACAATGTATTCTTACTTCAACTTTGTGGTATCTTCAGGAAGTTTACATGCGTGGTCAGACCTTGGAATATTGATCTACAATATTAAAGAGACCATTTCCGAAAAAAAGACAATTTTGTTCTGTGCTAAACAGTCAATTTGAACTTTCTTTTAAGGTTTTATCATGTTATGAAAATTAAGTTATGTTTTTTTAATTTTATCATTTAAAAAGTTTTGATTAAATATTACATATTTGTCAAATAAATATTCATTTTTGTGCCTAACCAATTAATATTCCATAGAAGTTTTCCAAATCAAAACCTGTGTGCCCATGCGGCACATGTTTATGTCGTTTGTTGCATAAAACAAATTCTAATCTATGAGTATAATTAATCAGAAATATACAGGTTACCTTATTGCAGTTCATCAATGCGCCAATAAAGAATTTTGGTCCACTCCATAAACACGGACAGTATCAACATGCCTAATAATCATATGATTCGTTCATGTGATTTGCATGGGTTTAAATAGGGTATTTTGCTGAAATAATTGAGTCATACCTCAAAATACACACAGGTTTGTGCAATGATCTGTGCAATATTATGCAAAAACGTATTCAGTGAATGAAGTAAAGAGACTTGTAAAATGTTGAAATGGTAACATGATCTATACGTAGTGACATTTGAGTATTGAAGTGGTAAAGTGATTTAAACATGCTGAACACATATGGATTTAAGTCGTAAACAATCGGGTTAATAGTGTTTGAAATATAAAACATATATGTTAATTATGTCATAATTTCATTTCAGAATAATGTTTCATCTCTATATCAAATGCTAGAACAATATTTTTTTTCAATAATTACAACTAAATATACAAGAACTGCCGGTCGACAGCGCGCTCGAATTTTTTGCTTCATTTAGAGTTTCTAGCGTTGGTTACTGTTTGTTTAGATGTGACGCTAGTTATTAGTCACTTGGACCTTAAAAGCTTTTATCTTCAAATCGTTCGACACTGTATCTTATCATAAATTCATAACAGTACGTCAATGCGATCTCATATTAGTGAGCAGAACTATTTATGTATATGTTACACTATTTGCCGTTTCACTGTTTTTTTTTACAGTGAATTGTCGTTTTAAAATCACTGATATTTCGCAAAAAAAGCATTACAAAAATATATATGATAATAGGAGATCCTTTATTTACTGACACACGCTAATTTGATTGCCATTATTGGTAATAAATCAATTCATGTCAGGATAATATTGTGTTCAAAAACATTGTACCTGTTTTAATAAGAAAAGTTCTTGTTTCTTGATGAAACAAAGTGCTTATAACATCTTTGACTGGCTCAAGCTGTTGATAATAAAATAAACTGACAAATGCGATGTAAAATCGGCGGATTTCAGTGGACAGATTTATTGAACTGTAGAGTATTCACACGCTTAATCTTGTATTGAACCTCGTGACCTAGTGTTTGACCCCACGTTACCAATTTTCGAATTCGGCCGAGATTTCATTGATAAAAATATTTTGAATAAGTTTCATGAAGAGTGAGCAATAAATATTGCCTCCAGAGCGTTCACAAATTGTTTTGGTTTAATGTGAACTAGTGACCTCGTTTTTGATTTAATGTGTCCCAGTTTTGAACTCGATCGAGATAGTGTTAGGACAAATGTTCTCAGCACGTGGTAAAAATAGTAAGCAATAAATGCCGCCTCCAGAAATTTAATAAAACTTTTCTTAAATGTGACATGGTGACTAAGGTGTTTACTCCACGTTACCCATTTTCAAATTCGTATGAAATATCATCGGAACAAATGTTCTGACCAACTTTGATGAAATTTGGTCACTACATGTGTTCACAAGCATTTTCTTTTAATTGTAGTTTATTGTTTTACTTCATGTGACCCACTTTCCAACTAAGCAGATCAATAATTAGAACAAATATTTCACGAAGATTTGCCAATAAACGCGCCCGCTAAAGCGTTCATAAACTTTATCTTTAATTTTGATTAAGTTTCTCCACGTGACCTAGTTTCGAACGTGACTGTAATATATTTGCACACATTGTATTAGGAAGTTTCATAAAGATTTAACAATAAATACGGCGTCTAGAGTGTTCCCAAGGAAAATGTAAACGAGGCGCGACGAATAACCCACAAAAGGCGATCACAAAGCTCACCATGACCACTTTGTGCTAAAATTATAACTCCAAAGATGTTCACAAGGCTTTATAATAGCGATAAGTAAAGAGCTTACTGCCGCCTCCTCGATCGGACATGATTGTTAACAGACAAAAACCGGTTTCGAACTCGGTCGCGATATCATCACAATAAATGCTCTGAGTAGATGAAAATAAGTCTAAATTGAGACTTATAGAGTGTTCACAATATTGCACTTTAATTATTTAAGGAAAACTACCTCACTCCATTTTGTTCAAAGCTTTTTTCAAGCGTCTGCTTTTTAACGGACCATAATTATTATCAAACTCAGCCGAGATATCATCAGCACAAACCTTCTGAGCAAGTTTCAAGAAAATATGTCTTCTAGTATGTACATACGCCTTTTTCAAAATGATATCTAGATACCTAGATTATGACCCATACCTGACCTGTTTCGAATTCGTTCAGTATATCTTTTAGGCAAATGTTTTGACATTACATATAGCGTATTAAGTGTTGACAAGGTATATAATGACAACGCACAGCATCGGACGACGGTCAAAAGGTGATCATAAAAGCTCGGCTTGAGCATGTTGTAATCAGGTGAGCTGAAATATATTTACACCCTCCCACAAAAAATAAAAAAAATAAACAACTGACATACATTCAGCAGTTAATGCAGACATTTGACAGTGGCCTACTGCCGTTGCGACATCGAGTGTATGAGAGACGACGACGTGGCGGCGGCGGCGTTCTGGCTCGCGTCTAGTCCTTCTGTCATCGTCATCTCTGCGCCTGATTGCGGCTGCATGGGGATTTAAGTTGCTTGCTGCTAGTCCGCTATGGTATGTTTAAAACATGGTATTTTTATAAGGGATATGTACCTGTAAACAACAATGCTATAAAGATGTATGAATGAACGGGCGTTTTTGTTTAACGAATGTTCTTAGTTTTTTTAACCCGGTAAGTCTTACTTCGATCAAATCAAAATGATGACATAGATTACTCCATTCCAAAAAGGATCACTTCACTGCCTCATTCTTTAAGTGAAATATATAAAGCGAAGAACTCACCTTTCAATGCCTTAAATGCCCATAACTTCATCTTCGAAGGAGAGCACAATGGTCCAACATGCCTCCGGGAGATCAATAATTGGCTAGCTATGGTGAGCTAAAATGAAATCCGACAATTATCTTCACGACACAATTTATTTCATGATCTGCACGAGATTGTGATGATCACACGAGTACTAGAATCTCGTGTTCCAGTGAGCTATAATCAGAAAACACTGGGATAAGATTATTTTGCTCAGGGGTAAAAAAAAGACAGCATATTGTTCTCAGATGAGATAACATAGAGATATAAGGGCAAAGTAGTAACATTACTTAATTTAAGTCACGAAATATCTCAATTCAGTGGAAGTTCTCCTGATCATCCGAATTTTCTATGGGTCCAGAAGACAAACCATTGCTCTTGTTGAGTGTAGAGAAACTTTACATCCAATTGAACCTTTACAAGATCGTAAAAGGAGTGCTGAAACATGAGGCTTTATCCACCTACCTCTTCATTCAACGTCTCCAGTTCGGAATCCTGGCATGATGCTGATGGTGTTGGCGGTCCGCTGCATCCACGACATTTGTCGCCGGGCTGAAAACAATCGTTACACCAGTATTTATAGATATGAATGTAAATGAGTAATTCAATGAAGCTAAGAATACTGGATCCACAATACTTTACAGGTTTTCCTGCTGATTACAATAATTTAAATTAATTCGAGACGTCTATCACATTTTTTAAACATTCTATGTCTTTATTTTGGAAATAAACACAAAAGGCAAACAGACTCCCACATGAGAATGCAAGTTAATACTTATCTAATCGGAAGAGGTAGTTTTAACAGAATTTCACAATTAACATTCACGTAACTTGCCCCTTTACCCCGGCAACCATTTGGGAGCCAAGTGCACTACACTGTTTGACACAAAGCTTAGTAAAGGTCCAACGTGCGATTTTACATTAAACATATAACACCTATAGGCTTTGTTTTAATAGTTATGTTGCTTTATAATTATACATAAATCACGTGATTCATGGTTCGTAGCTATGCTTGACCCCAGATAAATGACTTAAGCAAACTTTGTAGATAACCACTATACCATGTTACATAGCGAATTTTCAATATCTAAACCATCCCTTTTCAAAGAAGATTTTGTATTTCCATTTCTTAAACTTACTTTTATCCCTTTTTGCCAACGTATTAAGCGGACCGGAATCTAAGGTTCAATCGTGTGAAATTTCAAAATAATCCTCCAACCGGTTAAGGAGAATATATCGTTTGCAGCATTCTATTAAAGACTTACGACGACAACTGATAGTCAATTCTAAAATTACACCATAAAAACGTATAATTTCCCCGCCCCCTGCCGGTCATATTTTCGAACGGAAATGAACCAATTTCGAACTAGAGTGGACGCATTATTTGAACAAATGATCTCAGTGTTTTTAGAGTGTTCACGAGGTTTAACTATAGCCATGTAAGGAAAACTGCCCCGCCCCCTGATCGCAATGTTTTTTAAATAAAGAAAAAAAAATGAACTTACCGTAAATATCATTATACAAGAGGGCAAGATGCTTAAAGGCGCTCACCACAGAATCCGATGAGCTTATATTTACTATGCAGATAGATTAACACAAGATTAAAAATAGGCCTGTACAAAAAATGTCTCACTAGCTTGCAGCCATGTTTTTAAACAAATTCTAGTCATTTTTAATTCAGCCCAAATATCAGAACAACACAATGGTTTACTTATCGCAGCACGTTTCATTATGAATGGATAAAAATGTGAGTATTATAGCGTTCAAATGGTTTTACTATGGCCACAAACAGAAAAGTTCACCGCCTCATGTCGGCGATGTTTTTCAAGGGACCGGACCCATAACTAATTCAGTGGAGAATCTATTTGAACAATTTTTCTGAGAAAGTTTTATGTTTGCAAACAGTTTGCAAACAAATGTGACATCTACAATGTTCATAAAGTAATGACTGGCGACTGACAACGGGCGAATGACGACGGAAGACGCATGATGGACGACAAAAAATGGTCAAAAGGCGATTAAAAAAAATCCTATTTTTTTCTCAAATATAAAATTCAACCACAAAACCTCGCCATTTTAATTAAAAGTTCTGCCGAGTGTTACAACTTCTTTCTCTGATGGGTTTAAACGCTTCCTCTTCTTTAGAATCGTTATTCAATTAAAGCTTTACAAGATCTTAGACATATTTGTTCAGGTGATAACATTACACCAGAGTAAATAGAAAATAAAGACATATAGGAAAGTTTAGTAAGTGGGGCTTAGAAAACCTGAACCACAAACAAGTAGTAAATGTGTGTGGGCCTAAGCAATACACGTATCTGAATTCTGTATTCTGCATTGGACTTCTGTTTGACAAATCAAGTGAGCATTTTTCTTTTCTGCAAGTTGTTACTGAAGCTTTTAGAACTGTAATATGACATTTTGATTATCTGTTTCTTTCTTTGCATATTTCCTTATAGTATTATGCATACAAAATCGAAGTTTAAGAACAAATTACCGAACAATAAAGGATTCTCAGACCTTTCAAGTTTCAAAATCTCCATCTTTTTGTCAACATTTGACAACTTTCCAATCAGAAAACAAGAGAAAATACAAATGTCTAGTCACAAGTCAGTTTAAAAATAATTTAAAAAAAAACAACAACGACGGAAGTAAGATACAAACTTAGAGCATATACATTTGTTATGATGTTTTTTTGATCGAAAGATAGAAACATATTTTAGGTCCACCGCAATTTAAATGTGCAGCTTCACTTGCAAGTGTACTCACGTTTTCACAAACGAATATGCCATAATCAAAATGCAGTTGAGAATTTTTAGATTTTGCATAAACTTATGAAACACATATTATTTTAATACATCTATCATAGACTGAAAACAAGAATCACTACCATGTAGTACATCAATTGTAAACGAAATATTTAATATGACTCAGTGCACATTGCTCACATAAGCATTGATATTCATGAATACTTACTTTTGATATAGAATAGATCAGTTGTGAAAACGAATATTTAAATATGTGAAAATGATGGTAGTTCATAATCAGCTCATATCGTAACAAACAATTTGTTTACATTGTACTAACACAGCTAATGAAAGAATTACCTTAACCTTGGTATTTTAATGACGGTTTCTATAATTGTGGAGTCAGGGGAATTTTTTAGACTTGGAAAATAAGTGGTCTTGTTTGTACTTTTGTAAATGTTATTTACTGTATTATTAACAACGTGGTAATATTATTTGGAATAGTCTAAGATTATTGTAATAGAAAAAAAACGTTGATTAAAACAGTTTGAAAGCCGCTGGAATGGAACCCGGAATCTCTCGATGCAAACGCGTATTATACACCTCTACAACATAGAGACATATGACAGTAAAGGATGCGTATTAGAACTGATATCTTGTTTTAATTTCAATCAAATTATCGTAGTTTTATGAACATGTTCGGAGACTGTTTGGTTTGTCAGAAATGTACGAAATAGGGCGATATTACACGAAGTTCACAACAGGCTGAAAATAGAAATACACACAAATTTATTTGAGGACGAAATGAAGTTAATACAATGAAGTGCACTTCTGTTGACGTCTGTTAAAACTTCAAAACTTGTGACTTTTTTGTACTTTCTTTTACAAAAGTATAACAAGCTATTTTAATTCATTGTTTTGTGTTGTTAATTTCTCTTATGCCATATTCATACTTGACCACTAATAAAAATAAGTCTAAATATAATTTTATCGACAATCCAAAAAAACGTTTACAATAGGAACTATTTTGAGGCAAAGCCAAAGATAGCGAGGACTATATGTGATTTTCCCAAACATGTTGAAAAAAGCATACGAAAGTGAAAGGTTAAATGAATCGTTAATTGGCTATTTAGTTGAAACACTCGACTTTAAACGCCTTTTTAAATTCTATTGAGCTTGTCTATTGCTTGTCACAAATGACGCAACTCTTTTTACTGTTGTGCAACATAATACATTCATTATGTTTTAAACATAAATGAAGTGTTATGAAACAAAATAATGAATAACAAACATTGAATAGTTTTATAATTCTTGCTCTGTGAGCGCATTGTTTTAAGACACTGATAAAACAGTTACACGCATTATAACAAATACTAAATATTATTGAAAAAAAAATTATTATTTCAATATAAATGAACTGGAGACACCGGGTGTCAATTTTGACGAGCAACATTGTCTTGTTTATAGGACTGTGTGGTAGGTTCCCTTAATACAAATTCTTTAAGAGAAAAAATAACACGCGTATATCATATTAATAAATGTATATTTTGTATATATTAAACACGTACAAGTCTGTGTCGTAAAAGTACCGGACACTAAAAGTGTGTATATCAACTTGTAGAATTTTGAATCATGAATAGTATATTTGTAACATGTATACAAAAAAATAATCAAACCATATTGAATCATATGTAAATTGTATAGTAACATATTAATCGATATATAGCCCTTCTTGAAGAATTCACACTTAGTATGATATTGAATTATTATAATTTGTACTCAAAACCTGTATGTGTTTTTATTAACGCGATGATATTTTTTATAAATAAAGCCTTATTAATGTGATTTGCAAATATGAAAAAAACAGCCCAAAGTAACCGAAGTCTAGAACGCAAGATTATATCTTATATTCACTTGCAAATGTGTTCGTGCACGTGTTTCACATGGTAAAATACAACATAACAATAAGTTAATATCTTTTAAAATTCTATTTTACCCGATTGAATTACGAAAATAAATGTAGTGATCATAAAGGTACTACAATATATTCACGAATAAGGGTCAGTGTCAGGTTAAGGATGGAATGCTATACTAGATCAATACAAGGCTTAGATTAGTTCCAAGTAAGGATAATCTTACTGATATTATGTAACATTATTTACAATAATCATGCGAAATTAGCACTCGTGAATATATTTACTCATCCGTTACTCAGCTGATATCAAGCGTTTATACCAAAATAAACATATCCTCTACTGAATTGTTGCAATTATAAAATATCATTTCGCGATTTCCATATGTGCAGTGTGCACCTGGCGCTCGAACAAACATGGCATCCTGGCATTTTCGACCAGCACAATGGAAGGATGGTCTTTCACGGTGGACGGACAGACCAGGTCGACATGGCAGTGCACGAATGCAGACCTCTTTCATACGGAGGGGTATCTCATGATGAGGTCATGGTTATAAAGTAGTTATAAATTTTCAGATGCTATTCATTACATGTAAGCGAATGCACTAGTTAATCAGAAAACATGTAATGTGCCTGTGCTTTTCGTTTTTTTACGTCTTATGTACGTACTTTCAGATTTACGTCGCTTGTTTGTTACCGCTCTAAAAAGATTAAGCAGATCTTCGTAACATTTATATGTGTCAACGTCCTGATGAAGACCATTTGTGAATACCAAAGCATGTGGTTATTTGATCGAAACCATTTAAAGATCTATATGCCTATGTGTGCATCATACTAAAACCCATTACGGCTATGCAATACCGATTTAACGATGAGGCCCGTACGTTTATACGCACTTTATTTCAGGTCCGTCAACAACTTTATACAGTTTGTGACGTCATCTTACTGGAGTTATCTGTGCATCAGATTCAAGAAAGTTACTGACAACNTGTAATTACATCGATGGATGCAAATGATTAGAATTATTGTTATAAGTTAAAGTATGTGTTACTAGTATAATAATACGTTTTTTTTTACTTGTATTTATTTTCAAATGAAGAATACAATAATTTGGATAGATGATAAAAAAACTAATAACGAACATTTCAGGGCTTTTTGCAGCCATTTTGGGAAAAGGAGTCTGGTCTAAATATGATTTGTTTAATTGATAAAATGGCGTGTACTGTACATATACGGGCTATTTTCATGCAGTTCATATTCATAATGATCAGATTTGTCAGAAAATTCCATAATTTTACATAGAAGTATTGATGTAATAGCAATGCAGTTGATCGTCTCTGCAGAAATAACGGTGTTAAACATAGCGGATGTACATGAGTGACGTCACAGCAAGGGAGGTAAGTCAGTCCAGCTTTTAGAAAACAGTGCGTTATCGGAAGATTTACCCGGTGATTAATGGCATAAGGCGTAACGCTTAATTGTTGCAAATAGTTTTATTCCGCATCTCAAACAATTATCTTTAATATTATAAATGTTCCAAAAGTGTTAAAATTGACCTTTAACACTTGACAGTTGTTTGGAAGGCGTGAACGTTGCACTGAAGGCATGAGCATTGCACTGAAGACATTGTAGTTGCACTGAAGACATTGTAGTAACACTGAAGTCATGGTCATTGCACTAAAGACATGGTCGTTGCCCTGAAGACATAGTCGTTGCACTGAATACATGGTAGTTGCACTGAAGACATGGTAGTTTCACTAAAGATATGATAGTTGCCCTGAAGACATGGTCATTGCACTGAAGACATGGTAGTTGCCCTGAAGACATGGTAGTTGCACTGAAGTCATGGCCATTGCACTGAAGACATGGTAGTTGCCCTGAAGACATGGAAGTTGCACTGAAGACATGGTAGTTGCACTGAAGACATGGTAGTTGCACTGAAGCCATGGTCATTGCTCTGAAGACATGGTAGTTGCCCTGAAGACATGGTAGTTGCACTGAAGTCATGGACGTTGCACTGAAGTCATGGTCATTGAACTGAAGACATAGCGTTGCCCTGAAGACATGGTAGTTGCACTGAAGACATGGTAGTTGCACTGAAGACATAGTCATTGCAATGAAGACATGGTAGTTGCAATGAAGACATGGTAGTTGCCCTGAAGACATGGTAGTTGCACTGAAGACCTGGTAGTTGCACTGAAGACATGGCAGTTGCACTGAAGACATGGTTTTGCCCTGAAGACATGGTCGTTGCACTGAAGACATGGTAGTTGCACTGAAGACATGGTAGTTGCACTAAAGACATGGTAGTTGCACTGAAGACATGGTAGTTGCCCTAAAGACATGGTAGTTGCACAGAAGACATGGTTATTGCACTGAAGACATGGTCATTGCAATTAAGATATGGAAGTTGCACTAAAGACATGGTAGTTGCCCTGAAGACATGGTAGTTGCACTGAAGACCTGGAAGTTGCACTGAATACCTGGTAGTTGCACTAAAGACATGGCAGTTGCACTTAAGACATGGTAGTTGCCCTGAAGACATGGTAGTTGCCCCGAAGACATGGTAGTTGCCGTGAAGACATGGCAGTTGCACTTAAGAAATAGTCGTTGCCCTGAAGACATGGTCGTTGCACTGAAGACATGGTAGTTGCCCTGAAGACAGGGTAGTTGCACTGAAGACAAGGTAGTTGCACTGAATACATGGTAGTTGCACTGAAGACATGGTAGTTGCAATGAACACATGGTAGTTGCACTGAAGACATGGTAGTTGCCCTGAAGACATGGCAGTTGCACTGAAGACATGGCAGTTGCACTGAAAACATGGCAGTTGGCCGGAAGACATGGACGTTGTCCTGAAGACATGGTAGTTGCCCTGAAGACATGGTAGTTGCACTGAAGACATGGTGCTTGCACTGAATACATGGTAGTTGCCCTGAAGACATGGCAGTTGCAGTGAAGACATGGTTGTTGCACTGAAGACATGGCAGTTGCGCTGAAGACATGGTAGTTGCACTGAAGACATGGTAGTTGCCCTGTAGACATTGTAGTTGCACTGAAGACATGGCAGTTGCACTGAAGACATGGCATTGCACTGAGGACATTGCAGTTGAACTGAATACATGGTAGTTGCACTAAGGACATGGTAGTTGCACTGAAGACATGGTAGTTGCACTGAAGACATGGTAGTTGCACTGAGGACATGGCAGTTGCACTGAAGACATGGTAGTTGCACTGAGGACATGGTAGTTGCACTGAGGACATGGTAGTTGCACTGAAGACATGGCAGTTGCACTGAAGACATGGTAGTTGCACTGAAGACATGGCAGTTGCACTGAAGACATGGTAGTTGCACTGAAGACATGGTAGTTGCACTGAAGACATGGTAGTTGCACTGAAGACATGGTAGTTGCACTGAGAACATGATAGTTGCACTGAAGACATGGCAGTTGCACTGAAGACATGGTAGTTGCGCTGAAGACATGGTAGTTGCACTGAGGACATGGTAGTTGCACTGAGGACATGGAAGTTGTACTGAAGACATGGCAGTTGCACTGAAGACATGGCAGTTGCACTGAAGACATGGTAGTTGCACTGAGGACATGGAAGTTGCACTGAAGACATGGTAGTTGCACTGAAGTCATGGTCATTGCACTTAAGACATTGCAGTTGCACTGAAGACATAGTAGTTGCCCTGAATACATGGTAGTTGCACTGAAGACATGGTAGTTGCAGTGAAGACATGGTAGTTGCACTGAGGACATGGCAGTTGCACTGAAGACATGGCAGTTGCACTGAAGACATGGCAGTTGCACTGAAAACATGGTAGTTGCACTGAGGACATGGAAGTTGCACTGAAGTCATGGTCATTGCACTGAAGACATTGCAGTTGCACTGAAGACATGGTAGTTGCCCTGAATACATGGTAGTTGCACTGAAGAATTGGTAGTTGCAGTGAAGACATGGTAGTTGCACTGTGGACATGGCAGTTGCATTGAAGAAATGGTAGTTGCACTGAAGGCATGGTAGTTGCACTGAAGACATGGTAGTTGCACTGAAGGCATGGTCATTGCACTGAAGACATGGCAGTTGCACTGAAGACATGGCAGTTGCCATGAAGACATGGTAGTTGCACTGAAGACATGGCAGTTGCACTGAAGACATGGTAGTTGTACTGAAGACATGGTCGTTGCACTGAAGACATGGCAGTTGCACTGAAGACATGGTAGTTGCCCTGAAGACATGGTAGTTGCACTGAAAACATGGTAGTTGCACTGAAGACATGGTAGTTGCACTGAGGACATGATAGTTGCACTGAAGACATGGTAGTTGCTCTGAAGTCATGGTCATTGCACTGAAGACATGGCAGTTGCACTGAAGACATGGTAGTTGCCCTGAAGACATGTTAGTTGCCCTGAAGACATGGTACTTGCCCCGAAGACATGGCAGTTGTACTGCAGACATGGTAGTTGCACTGAAGTCATGGTCATTGCACTGAAGACATGACAGTTGCACTGAATACATGGTAGTTGCCCTGAATACATGGTAGTTGCCCTGAAGACATGGTAGTTGCCATGAAGACATGGTAGTTGCACTGAATACATGGTCATTGCAATGAAGACATGGTCATTGCACTGAAGACATGGTAGTTGCTCTGAAGACATGGTCATTGCAATAAAGACATGGTCATTGCAATGAAGACATGGTAGTTGCACCACTGAAGACATGGTCATTGCAATGAAGACATGGTAGTTGCACTGAAGACATGGTAGTTGTACTGAAGACATGGCAGTTGCACTGAAGACATGGTCATTGCAATGAAGACATGGTAGTTGTACTGAAGACATGGCAGTTGCACTGAAGACATGGCAGATGCAATGAAGACATTGTATTTGCACTGAAGACATGGTCGTTGCAAGACATTAACGTTACAACGAATACATGTGATCCTTACCAGAGAAACAATTTCACAGATTTCCGAATAGTTGTTTTCCGGATCTCAGCAACTTTTGAATAGCCATTCTAGTTCTGAGGTACAAACAGCGTTGTCCAATGCTATGCACAATTTTCATCATAAACGAATAAAGTTGATACGGTGTACTTTTTGAATGGATTATGAATGGGCTACCTTGGTTTGTACCACTATATGAATGTTTGCTTTTTAAATCTAGTACAGTACGACTATAAATGTAATACAATTTATGATAATCTTCAATACCTAGAACGGGTTCATAAATGATGTATGCATCGGTCGTTCATTTCAATGTCCCTGGTGTGATGAAAGCATGATACGATATGCGCTCAGGATGTTTTCTGTGTTTCTGGATATTCGGTTTTAACAGAAAATGGTACGTCAACAAAATATTTTTGAACTTTAAAAAACAAAATACTAAAATACAAGTACAATATAAACCGTTCGATTGTGACCAATAAATGATAACTTGGGGTTACCGTAACTGTACTTTTTTAAAGCAATACAATATATATATAGCTCCAAATCAAGGCCAATGACTAACATCAAATGCATTATCTACAAAGGTTGCGTGCGGTGACCCATATGGGATAGTGTGCAATTGACAAACATGACCTGATATTGTCCTGAAACATGAATTACTATTTGGTCCCACTTTGAGACATTGGTGTATTTTTGGGCCATGTCATATTCCATATTGGCTCCATATGAACATGCTTTGAATGATCTTATTGAGATTTGAAAATAGAATCTAGATATGTTAACGTTTTTGTGTTGAGCCTACCCCCCCCCGCCGTGGATTTTATAAGTGCACGACAATATAACCACATAGGGTCGCGTAATATTATATAATTACTTTAATAGTTTTCATCGAACCCACTAGGACTCCCTTTTGTGATCCCAAATGAACTTGGTCTGTTCAAAATATTACTATTTTGTCCTTCTTGGGTTACAACCCATATTGTATTGTTTTTACAGTTACTGTCCATACTGAACCCACAAGGGCTTGCTTGGAGAGACAAATATGGGCTTTCATGATGAGTAACATCTGAGGAAGCATAATTGAAACCCGGTTAATGCATTAATTTATTTTATTAAAATTCTTTGACAACGTAGACATGACACTATGTGCATGTAAAACATCAGAGCTATCACTATCGGCGATAAAATGTTATGATGGCTTTACTTTAAGGTTTGCGCAACAACCCGTCTCATGTAGCTGTACATATGTACCACGTGTGCTTTCAAAATCATTCTAATAAATAGGATAAACCTATTTCGCAAACTACTAATGTTGTTTGAAATTTGAATTTGAGATGACAGAAGATAACTATACGACGCTTATGCGACGAAAATCCTCTCACAATTATGTTAACATAATTATGTTCGATAGAAGTAGCAAGACATGCTTTATTTTTCCAGATATGTACTGCGTTTTGACTTCAGTTAAACCAATTTAAAGAAACGCTGCATTGGATTGATAACTTACGGTTCGTATTTGTATATGGTACATTGATTTGAAATGTAAACATTCAATTCGTGTATACATTCAAATTTTAAAACATACAAACGAGGAGACAAAGGCAAAAATGTAGTCCCTATACTAATAGTGTAAAGGCAAACTGTTGTACAAAGCACAAGTTTATTCAAAAGCTCGCAATGCCTTCTATAAAATCATTTAGCTGTAGGATATATATATTCACTTGTAACCGAATACTCACTAATTAATCAAATTGCCTTCATGACGTGTGCTTTATTGTATTAGAGAACCGATTTTATTTTAAAGACATGTCATCTAAGTGAGGTACCTCCTGTCCAAAATACCAATGCGGTGATATTTTATTCAATAGATCACTTGAATAAAATGTCAAATACTTAAGATATGACGTTTTTAATGTGTATAAGATCGGAAATTGGGGTCCGATCAATGCAACGGTAATTGAAAGGTGTAGCATTACCGATCTTGAAGGACAGATGCTAAAGTCGTTGTCGAATTGCCATATATGAGGTTGAATTCAAAAGCGGTTATTTCATAAAATTATAATTATTTTTAATGAGTAGGTGGTTTTTGATCAACCTTAAAATATATTTTCGCCGGAGAACATTTAGTCCAAGTAGTTAATGTTAACCATACTTGGATTACAGTCTCTGCAATTATAAAACACATCACGAAAGCAATGTTTGGAGCCTTCGGTTACAAATTGAATAGCAAATTAATTCTAAAATTGATTCGAAAAGTCGGCATGGATCGGTCGAAAATCTGATTTATTTCGACGTCGAATCTTATTAAAGGGGTAGCTCTCGCAAAGATTTGCAGCTGTTGTGTAATTATAGTAATTCTTCTTTAAAATAAAATAAGGATGCGGTTTATTGTATATATTGTACTTATACGCGCATTTAATAAAATAATATAAGGCTAGTCTAGAATTGTTGAAATATAATGGCAACCTATCATTATTTATTGATCGTATGCAAAATATTATGAAAATAATACGTGTGATTGTGTAATTGAATAGGCACGTATCTTATATAATAGAAAAGACGAGTCGTAAGTTCAAATTGACACTCAGGAATAACACACATTTCAAATAATGATTTGTAGTTGTCAACATAATTCAAATACATGTGTCGTTAAGAACATGACGACGTTGGGTCTCTTTAATTGCAAGTGAAAGACAATTTCACGACTAAAACTGCCATAGAAAAATATTTAATAAAAGACAAGTTGATGACCATACATATAAATACATGGTGCTCGATTTTGATTAAGAATGAAATTAGATCTCAAGCTCAATGCCTTGACCGCCGACGTACACATCTTGGCACTTTTTTGATCTGGAGTTGAAAAGGAGCCAGAAAAGCGCTAAGAGAAGAATCAGCAAGACCAGCCAACTGTGACCGGAATCTGTCACGGCTAACCCATGTAGTTATCCCCCGCCAAAGGCGGAGGGATATTGTTTTGGCATTGTCCGTCCGTTCTTCCGTCCGTACGTCCTTCCGTCCGTCTGTCCGTCCGGCACTTTTGTGTCCGGAGCCATATATTGGAAGTGCTTTGGCGGATTTCATTGAAACTTGGTATGAGTATATATATGGATAAGAGGATGATGCATGCCAAATCGCATTGTACACCATCTGTTAATAACGGAGTTTTGGTCCTTTGTATATATTCCGTGTCAATGCAGCATGTGGGGGTATAGGTTACGTTTGTGACAAAGCTATAGTTTGGCGGTGGATATCAATTCAACGAATTTGCTTGTTTGCAATGAAATCCTTAGTCGACAAGAAGCCAGATATCGGTGACGTACACTGCGTATCAAGCTGCTTAGAGTATATTCATAACTTGTCTAATCCAAGAATCCAAGACCGAATGCTAGACTAGGAAACCACCTAAGGACTATCCCGCACAAGCTTATTGACCTGAAACTAGGACAGTAACCGACAGGCTCTCGAAAGTATTGAAGCATTGGTTTTACAATAGCCTTCATATCAAACTACACAACATCATGGCAGCGCCTCAATTTGGGACACTAACAGGACGTTCTCATTTCTCCTGGTCATTTTTCGGCGATGATCATAAAATCAGCATAGAAGATGTACATAGGTCCAGCAACCGCGAGCTTTAATGAACGACAGTACAACAACATCAAATCGGTCATAGAAGTAAGATGGATGTAAAGGAATATCACAGGGTTCAAATTCTGTCTCCGACTCCTTTTTTTGTAGCAAAGTAAAGTCAATATAGACCTCACATATACAGTCCCACCTTACAGAGTAAGCAGTCAAGATCCTCTGGAATTGGCCTAGATCGTATAACGACGGCAGAAATAGATGAAGAACATTTAAATGAGTAAGCTGCATGCTAGGTACTGGATGTTTTATACCTGTATGGGGTATTTCCATGAATTATGTGGCCTGTCCTTTAGTACTGCGTTATACCTGGAACATTTACTTCCTCATGCAACACACAGCGTAAGGCAGATACATGTGGCGACATGACAAGGAGAACTTCCTCAGTGAAAGAAACATTGCGACGAAGACACAGGAACCAAATGGCTTACTTACTGCCACCAATGATAAGGAGCTCAAGATCGTCATCACACCGCTAGAGCTCACATGCAAATATCTACCCTGGAAAAAAGAATTCCATCACAGGGTATTGTAAAAATTTAACAAGCCTTTTTAACGTTGGTACCGATGCATTGATTGGGAGACGATATGGAAGGCCTTCAATATTATCGGAATTGTATGAGCAACAAGAAGGAAAACCTTCGCCATCGCCAATGACATGAAGAATTGTGCTCACAATGGCTACGGCCCAAGCGAGAGCATACTTGGTCAGACAAACAGATATAGGCCATGCTTGATCAACGTCATCGGCGTAACGCTGTAAGACGTTGTTGGAAGCGCCGGAAACGTCCAGTTAGAGAGCCTCCACCTGATGATGGAATTGTAAGAAACGTGAAACGTTTAATTACTGAAACGCAGTTAATTGTATATATTGTACATAACTTACAATTAAGTTATTTATTGTAAATATTAATTTTAATTTTGTTACAAATTAATGTTTTTAAATTGTTACTGCTCATCAATCACACGAGTCTCAAAGACGACCTCAACATCAGTAACCAATATAAACAAGTCCAAATATCGATGCAATTAAATGTCCTAACAACACGAGTCCCTTCGTTTTTTACTTAACTGGTGGATTATTAGGTTAAATCAAATTGAATGCGTGAAATGCATTAAGAATGGGTCGATTCAAAACTGCCGTGTACAAAAGATATAAGGATACGTTTCCAATGTAAATAAAACAGCACGTGGTGGGAATATGTTTTTCGGTAATATGTCAAATTCGCATTTTGAGTCCATGTTTTACTTGAGTTTGAAAAACGCGTATATATTATACAATTGCATGTTAGGTTAATGAAATGAGCTTTAAAGTTGATAATAATGGTACGCACAATTAAAGATCAGTGTAAATCACTCAAGGCGAAACATTAAATACACTAGATATCCGAGTACCTATGATATGTTATCGATTTTAACCGTTCAATCTTTGCCAATTTACTCGTTTATAATGACAAACTCATCACACACAAGTATTGTCTTGACATTCTATTCGGCGTCGCCCGTAATTATGTATAAGAAAACGTATTGAAACTTTTGAAATACTAATTGGTTTAAATAACAAATACCAGCGCGATTCATTTGAAGGCTGGAGAAGATCTATTCGTCGGTTTTCAATGGGTACAATAATTTAAGGAACCAAGTTATACTCCATCGAAGTTAAATACAATGCCGTGTACCACATAAACCTATCGCGGTGTCCCACAAAACCGCAAAACTTTTTAATTTTTTAACTGCGTATGACATCAATACCATGTTACAATAAAGGGGGACCATAGTCCCGTTAATTACCACAATACCGTTTATAGATTACCAATGTGTAGTAAGTTTTAATTTACCATTTCGTGCACTCAAGAAAACGATCATATTACTATAAGATATCAAAGCTTCTTGCTTGTAGTTATAATCATCATCAGCAGCAGCAGCAGCAACAGCAATAGAAGCAGCAACAGCATCATCATCAACATTATAACCATCATCATCATCATCATCATCATCATCATCATCATCATCATCATCATCATCATCATCATCATCATCATCATCATCATCATCACCACCATCATCACCACCATCATCTACACCATCATCATAATCATCATCATCATCATCATCATCACCATCATCATCAACATCATAATCATCATCATCATCACCATCATCACCACCATCATCATCATCATAATCATAATCATCATCACCATCATTCATCATCATCACCATCATCACCATCACCACCATCATCACCATCATCACCATCATCGTCACCATCAACATCATCATCATCATCCTCATTATCATCATCATCACCATCATCATCATAATGATCTTAATCATCATCATCATCATCATTATCATCATCATCATCATCATCATCATCATCATCATCATCATCATCATCATCATACTAATCATCACATGACATCGTTGGTTTATAAATAGATGTAGAAGTTTACAGTGCGACAGGTAGTGGTGCTATATAGTTGCGGAAAGACATCATCAAGATCCATACCACAGACACCATTAAACTTTAGATCGCGTAGATGGCAAGTTTAGCTGAAATCACTACATGTATATATGTTCGAGTGTGCCAATGGACCTGACGCGGACAACTGTTTCGCTATTTGTTTGTCCCAATGGGCATATTTTTTTTATGAAATTGCTACGAAAATCAACTGTTGTCTTGTGAATCTTAAAACAAGATGTGTTTCTATTTTCTTGTACTTTTCGGTGGAGATCATTTAGATCTGTGTTACCATAAGTCGGACAGATTGACTGCGTATGCCTGCAATTGCACGTTTTAGTTTGTCCCACTAGGTTGAAGTTTTGAGCATCAAACCAATAATAATATTGAAATGTCCCATATTGTATTTTTGTCTATTGATAGCTCATAGCATATTAAAATTGGTCCCACACGGGCTTGCTTGGTGGGACAATTGCGGACTTTCAAATTCGGAGCTGGAAGAGGTAACTTTACTTGGACCAATGGGGGTTTTGTCAAATGACACAAATTTGGATATGGATCCCACAATTCACTCATGATGTATATTAGTCCGGGTAAATTTAATGTCATTCTATTCTGGGATAATTAACTGTGATATTTACTTGACGGTTTGCAGAGAATCGACATGTTTTCCTTACTTGATCCCTAATTGGCAAGGTATGCTCAAATTATTGGTCCCACACTGGGCCCACAATATATTTCAGTTCAGGTTAAATCCATGCCGTAGGCCTACTTACGTGGGTTGGCGTCTAGGCACCCCGATTAGCTTGTTTGCGGTGGTCCATCATTGGGGTATCACATTGGGCCAATATTGTATTTGTATAGCCCATATTACAAGTTACAAGATACAAACTGTTATTTAAAGTCGGTTTACAATAAATAAACAGTTTAACATTAGCTATGTATAGCTATTGACCGACACATTCAAAGGTAATATGGTTCTTTATAGGGCATATATAAATAAAAAATCATGTTCTTGTTATAATACCAAAGGCATATTGCACCCGTGTGGAAATGCTTTTCTGTGAAGTACCTGGCTTACCCCTCTGTATCAGAATTTTAAAATGATAACCGATTTCGATTTGAATTTGTACATTTTGTAATTTTAATTTTACTTGGCACTTTTCTGACGCAGAGTCCTTACCAGCATTTTTTGGTTTGCCCCATAACAGGCTCAGTTGTGTGGATATTATTATCTTTTCGGTAATTTTCTCTTTGGTCTCGTTCATGTTAAAATGAAAGTGAGGGAACTGCGTAAGGGGACAGGGGATATATTTTTGACCAAATTTCGAGTTCCGAAAGGCCGCAAACATTCAAATCGATTTGATCAAAACAGAAAGTAACACAAGAAAGCCTTTTTGTGTCAGTGTCATAACCTAGGCAACATACATTGAAAATACAACCAAATACAAGGCTTGCTTCTTCACTTGTGAAACTAAGGCCCTTGATCTTTCCCCCACCCACCTCATGTTTAATGAAAAAATGAGTAATTTGACCCATTTCATGGCATGCACAGAACATTCAAACAAACTGCAATCCTAGTTTTGGCTACATTACTCATTAATTTCATCCCTGTGCTGTGTTTATTTACCTAGAAAAGTGTCTCCCATACGTTTAGATTTTTCACAATTTACCTTCAAAGGTCTGTTCTTTTTCTGCATGATCAAATATTGACTTCCGCCAAAAGTGAAAACCTCCTTTTTGAAGAATAAAGATTTCCTTGCTATGGAGCTGTCATTAGTTTCAATGTTTTTTTCCAAAATTTGGAGACATTCTTTCTAAAAACTAACACAAGAAATACATCTTATACATACCTAATTTATTTTTAAAGACCATAGGTTACTCCTACCCTGAAGATATGTAATTTCCCCCCTTTCACTGATATATTCCAAGCCGCTCAAGGCCAACATATTGGAACAACCTTGGCTCATCCAAAAACAGATCAAAGGTCCAAGAAAAACAGGCAAAAATAGTCATCCAAGAGTTGCTGCAAAATGAAGACCCAAACACCGTCATAGCCTTCACGGATGGATCCTGCAGAGGAAACCCGGATCCATGTGGTGCTGGTTCTTGTGTATTTCTGACATCTGGTGATAAAGTAGAGCTGAAACAACCCGTCTCCAAGCTAGCGTCAATCCTGGTTGGAGAACTTGTAGCAGTAAAAATTACTCAACAATTTATCTTGGAAGAACTGAAGAAGCGACCGATAAAAAAAGATAAAGATCCTGTCAAACAGACAAACAACCATAGGTGTGCTCAAGCACGATTGAAATGTTCAACATGAAAAATAACGAGCCTTAAATAAACTAATAATTCCAATTGTTTTCTCTAGATTTCCTAAACGTATGTCTTTATTAAATTTTCGTAATACGGTCTAAATTTACGATTAAAAATAAAAACACGACAAAAAAAAGTGATTTATTTCTTCGTTTATTACTATTAATGACAGCAACATAAATCTCTAAAAAACACATCAGCGATAAAGGCGCGAACGAATTCGCTAAATGGGAGGCGATGTTCCAAGTGTGGATTAAAAGCGTTTATGGGTTTGCCCGTGACACCACATGTCTGCACATGTGTAGATACCGTAATTAAGATAAGATATCACGCGTCACCTTTAAATAACATGTTAAATGACAATCAAGACCTTATTCATGCCAGGCACCTACACAAATAGGTCCATGTCCATGCTGTGTTTTATTACTCTTTAAAGAATGCAGATGAACCTTATTTATACTAATTACCTAATAACTTATATTTAAAAACAAAACACGAACTATTATGTGGTTGTCAGATCGATAACAGAAACTCTTTAAATCCTCAAATATATTTGATAAACCCGTTTCGCTTCCTTGTTTTGCGTAGGACCTATACACACATATATAGGTCCATGTTTATTTCTTCAGTACCGTTTTGGAGGCGCGCGAGAGTATTCAGGGGCGGGTAATCCGGGAAGGAATCGATTTCTGGGATTGTCTATTGGACATTTATGGTGTTTTCAT
>VMBQ01001773.1:0-47822 GCA_007657795.1 Dreissena rostriformis
ATGAGAATACAATGATAATGCAACTTTTACAAAAAGTTATGAACAATTGTGATTACCACATTGCAACTCGACATGGATCCATAATAATACATTTCTGTGTATTATTCATAAATATTATCAAAATGGTTACAAAAGCAATACATGGTATGGAGTCTATCATCCAGTATGGCGTGAATAATTATGTTTCATATACATGTTCATGTATCGGGACATGTGTTAATGAGCTTCTTCAGTACTTGTTTGGTTTATGGATAGCCATTGGTTAGCTAACACAGACTTCTAGACGTTGTTTAAGGAATATGTTTACATTTTGGAGGCAAACGAAGCCATATTTGTTAGTTTATATTAAAGCCGGCCGTGACGCGCATTGTCAGTGCCTTAAATTGATTGGTACGACGAATGTTACTGCTAATGCATTGATCACTTTGAACTGTCCGTTTTCTTAACTTATAGTATATGTATTTCAATTTATGAAAATTGGCATAAAAGCTCACGGCACCTTGCATTAAACGACCAGGGTCTTTACATCGTAAAATAATACGGCATCAATGATAAAATCGATGAACCCATTCATGTGTATACTGTTTTTCGTGTTAACCTGGATTGTTTTTACTGTTTTTTTAATGTGTATTATTACATGGTTAAGACTGATGTATCATGTATACGTCGTTATAAATGTGTGTTCTGTTATNCAGCTGCTGACCGAGTGGAGGCAAACGAAGCCATATTTGTTAGTTTATATAAAGCCGGCCGTGACGCGTATTGTAGGTGCCTTAAATTGATTGTGACGACGAATGTAACTGCTAATGCATTGATCACTTTGAACTGTCCGTTTTCTTAACTAAATGTTTTACAACGTATGAAAATTGGCATAAGAGCTCACGGCACCTTGCATTAAACGACCAGGGTCTTTACATCGTAAAATAATACGGCATCAATGATAAAATCGATGAACCCATTCATGTTTATATTGTTTTTCGTGTTAACCTGGATTGTTTTTACTTTTTTTTATGTGCATTATTACATGGTTAACACTGATGTATCATGTTTACATCGTAATAAATGTGTGTTCTGTTATGTTCTCTTTACTTTTAGAGTTCTTTTTTTCCATCGGGAATTTAATATGTCTGCCGACAGATATATAGGCATTTTAACGTTTATAATTACGCTTTCGAATACGCAAGCAATTATTTTATACACAGAAAAGTATGAACCCTAGTCGGTGGAATCAATACTGTTGTCGTGTCGCGTTCGTTAAACGGGCTGATGGGTGTGTTCACAATGACGCAGCAGGGAAACGTCTTCGAAAAAGAAAACATTTTAGTAGTTCGTGGGAAATAATTATTTTGTTTGTAATTGTTACATAAACTGGACGTTTAACTGAACAGCCGTGAACATACGTATATGCTTACAGCTCCCGGTGGATGGTAGCTGGCATGGGTGACGCGCTGAAGGGGAACCAGTCGTACGAACATCCGGAATCCCCGATGGCGGGGGCGGTGCTAAGCGCGCAGTTGGTCTCCTTCGAGAAAATCAAACTCACCAACAACGAGGCACCCGCACCCGGACAGGTTCGTACCCATTGTATCATACATACCAACAATGAGGCTCCCGTAAATGGAAGATTCGTACTCAATAGATCGTAGACACAATAATGAGGCCCTTACACTCGGGCAGGTTCATGCCAAATTGATCATACGCAACAACAACGAGGACATGTTCGTACTAGCTTAAGAGTCTCGACCTCGGCAGTTAACACTGTTCTTCATATCATGCTTCTTATTAACCTTAAATAAAGCAAAAGGTATTTGTATATTTATAATACCTTTTAGACAAAAGAGTTGATAGCGAAACTGTTTGAAAAAAGAGTAAATGTATCATGTGATTGCATGTTAATTTTGCATTTTTATGCATTTTAGATTTACTTTAATCAGATTTGTCATAACAATGTTTTAAATCATGGTAATAGGAGTTGTACACTTACTTTAAATATTAATGCTTGTTTTTATGTCAAACTATTTTCGCATTTATATTATTTATAATGTTTATATACCTCATTTTCCAATTGAATGTCTGTACATTACAAACTCAGTAAGTTCGCAGATAATTTATCGATACGACAGGTAAATGCTCATTTTTACATGCTAAAATTCTAGACAAAACAGCATATTTTACCCTTCTTGCGCGTGGAAATATATCACTACAAGTCCCGCTGTATGTTTCAGATATCCCTTCTCTCGATGCAGAAGTTCCAACCACGCATCACACTCATTGACAAGGGCGACAACTCGTGTAGCGTCTCAGTCACGTTCCCGCAGACATCTTTCATCGCAGTCACCGCGTACCAGAACCAGGAGGTAATGGCCTAGTGTTCAATGTGTTTTTGTATAGATAATGAAACATGTGTTCATTTGAGCCTCAATCTGGAAAACTAGGCTTAATTCATGTGCGGTAAGTGTCGTCCCAGTTTACAGCACAGGCTAATCAGTGACGACCTTTCCGACTAAGACTTTCTTTAAACTAAAAGTACCATAATAGCGGAAAGTGTCGTTCCTGATTAGACTGTGCGAAATGCACAGGGTAATCTGGGACGACACTTTACGCATATGCATTTAGCCCAGTTTTCCCAGAACGAGGCTCATTTATAGACCATTATTTAAAGCAAACTAACAAAGCACCAAAAGGCAGTGATTTGTAATAGAGTTAAACCATGACTATACAAGGCAGTTTTGAAGTGATAATTTCCCAGTTGTTAACCGTTCTAGATTATACAGGATTAACCATGGTGTTTATAAATAATTCAACGGTTGCTTCGTCTCAATCATTTATTGAGTGGGTCAATTTTGGGTTTACAACACTGGAAAACGGTAGCATACGGCTGTATACAATCAATTTTGAGGGATCAGAACGGGTGGCATGACATGTGGATATTTAATTTTCATATGGGGTGTTACGAATTTTGCAGGATTAGTGTTCTCAATTCCGGTAAATAATGTTAGTTTTAGTTTCCTTGTGTCATCGAAGCCGGTTACTCGTTACGAACTGCTGCATCAGTAGATGCTTGATTAGGAACGATTGATGGTGGCGTGTTGTATACTGTACCAAAACAGCCACTAGGTTGCGATCAACTGATTTGCCAGACGGTGTTATACATATAGTGATGCAATCTTTGACTATAAATCATATATACATGTCTATGTATGGTGTGATCTGATAATTCAGTCTCACCTGATTCTGCAATCGACTTACACGTTTACCTTCACTGTGATACGCTGTGATATCAGGTGATAACGTATGATAACCGGTCTTGTTAAACCAGCTATCTTTATTATGATCAGTTGTAAGCAATACGAATAAGATATATTAAAATTGCCAGACAGACGTACTTTCATAGGTCGTACGTGAGTTACTCATACAGACGGACACGTGGTGTCTCGAAAGTCGCAATCCACACGTCGCACCAGTTCAAATTCCAACTAAAGTGTTTACGTCCACAGAAATTAGCCGACCAACCTTGAAGCCATTGTATACTACAGAAACACACCATGCCAATACAACACACAACGTCCGCTATATATTTCTCTGTACTAGTTAACTTTTCCGTCAATCATATCCTATTATGTCATACATTTACAGTTTGATATGCGGCCTTATAGACTTTACATCAGTTGATTTTTTAGACATGAGAAGTCCAGCCATAACAAATATGAGGCTTGTTCTGGGCCAACTAGGCTTAATTCATGTGCGTATAGTATCGTCTCAAATTAGCTTGTGCAGTCCGCACCAGCTAAGCAGGGACTACAATTTCCGCCTAGATTGGATTTTCGTTTAGAAGAGACTTTCTTTAAACGAAAAATTCCATAAAAGAGGAAAGTATCATCCCCGATTAGCATATGTTGACTGCACCGGATAATCTCGGAATACACTTTAAACACATTAAGTCCTGTTTTCCCAGAACGAGACATATACATAGATATTCGTTGTTGCACACTGCAGTCAGGCATATCCGATACAGTATGCACGGAAATGTTTGAACAGGTTAAGATGTAACTGCCTGTATTAAGTATATCATCCTATACTGTACCAATAAAATGGGATGATAGGTCCACGCCATCATATTAAATGAAAAAGGTCAGGTCGAATAATTTATACCAAAACATTTGCATCCCCCGCCACCACTTGTTTAAGAGAGGAGTTGTTAAAGGTAAAATGTAAAACGATATGTCGTTTTGTCTTCAAAATGGAATGCGTGGTAATGATTGCATGTACCGGTAGATAGCGTTCTAAATCACAATGACAATACAACTATAGCAATAAGACTATCATTTAAATGCCACCTTTGCCCCATCTCTGCTCAAAGTGACAAACGTAATCGAATCGAAAACAAACACTGACTTGACACAGAGATACCTTTGAGTGTATCCCATCCACATTGGACACTTAAACCAGTTAATGCTTGTTTAATTGCATAGCGCATTGTTTATATCAAAGTCAACTCCGATAAAAATGGCGGATGTTTGCGTTAATCGAGCGCTACCAGGATTAGCGCCAATGCCTTAATCGATTAACAAAATCTACGATTTCCTGAAGAAAATCTTCAAAAAGATATTATTGTCGTCTGTCTGAAGTGTTTTGCCACTAGATGTCTAAAATAATTATCTAAAGTACTAATACCGATTGTTCCAACGTTTGATAAAAACTTTTAAAGAAGTTGATAAAGATGTCGTTTTCCAAGAGCAGCAAGCGTTTTCGGCGCAAACAATCAGAATGAACGTTTCGTTTCGGAACAAAGTGCTTCAACAGGCTCTTATTTGTTTAAGCAAGGTTCAAGCAGATACGTTATCACTGTTTTANATTTACGTCATGATCAACACATATACTTTTTGTGATTATGTTTTTGATATCCTAAAGGGCACGAACAACAGATATTGTCCCTATTTAACAACGACTGAAGATTGTACCACATTTTCAGTGCCACCAGTGTGGATGTTGTATCGAGTACATGTTTCTAACATTCATAATTGAACAATCCCTCGTCGAGAGTTTCGCGTTAATTTTTTCATCCGATTTCGCGTTTAAGTCGTTCATGTTTATTATGTAGTTGTGTTTTCTTTATTTTGTGTCATGAATAATGCTGACCTTTAATTATACCAAACATACCCGCAAACTTCAAATGATTACGTAGATATATACGAGTTTTTATATTATTATTTAAGTCTTAACTTCTTTGTAACGTGCATTCATGGTTTGATCTCTCGTTGGGAATGTATTTTGTTAAACATTGCATTATGGGCAAACTTGTTATTTTAATTGATTTTACCGTTTCAAAAAAACTTAAACAAATGTTATACTTAATTGAGTCATCCTAATACTTTTCCAGATAACTCGTTTGAAGATTGCACGGAATCCATTTGCCAAGAGTTTTCGAGAGGCAGGCAAATGCAGGTAATACTTGTATTTCCATATACTGAAATTAAGCCTGGCTCTTAGTAAAATCAACACAATGTTCAGGCTTCTGAAGTATATACAATGACGCGTAGAAACAGCGACAATAATAAATGACCGTTAAAAACGCGCAAACAGAAACAATACAAGCTACATTTAAGGGTATTATTATATATGTTTTTTACATTCGTGTACATGTATATTCAGTACGTTAGGGTTGCTTTTAATGTACATGCACTATTACCTGAACGACCTTCGTGTGTCCTCTCGCCTAAAGGTTAATGGCTAATCAACCACATTTGTATTGGCTAGTTTTAGCTGACAAAACGCTATGATAACATTTTGTGCAATTTGACATGTGGTAATGGTGGATACCCACCTGTACGAATTGACGACAAGGGTCATATATTGGGCAAACTCCTTTCAAACTAATCCCCACCATTCTCCGGGCTGCTAAAGTTACTGCCAGCGAAACTTTCCATAATTGTGAGCAATGATTTTAATAGAACAATTTGATTAAGTTTTATTTCAATAGGAATCACAACAAAATATGAATAGTAAACTAATGCAAGAACAAGACGATTTTACGGTGTCCATGTTTTTTCGTCCACCTTACTTCTTTTTAAATATGGTTCTTTTATGTTGGGATTTAAAAGTTGAACATGTGCATGTTCAGAAACAGCTACTGATCTGAGAGTATGTTGTCATGATTGCTTATAAAACAAGGACATATGTCAGTCAACGTGCCAACATGGGATAACATTTGATTAGATTTGAATGTATTCGTATGCAACATTTATATATGTTCAAGCAATATAAACATACTTAAAGTAGTGCCCTGATTTTCCTAACTAAGCGAACCAATTTCCTCGTATGATGTTACCAAACGTGTTGACAATATAAAATGTAGTCAATTAGCATTTCAATGTTTTGGTGCAAACTGTCGACTGTTCATTCAAGTTTAAAATTCCCACGTCCCCCCGCGTCGAAAGAGACTGCAGCCCAGTGCATCCCTGGCGGGAGCGCCGGGACCAATCATCGCGAGTCATAATCGCGCGATAACGCGTGAGAACTCGCAGCGCGTGGTGTGCGCACTGATAACAGCTGTCAACTTGTCACGGCCCAAAACGGGTCACTTATTAAATATCGCGCTATTGCATCCCAGATCTTATCTGAAATGTCAAAACCGTGTCGTCTGCAGGTTGTTTGCATGTATTTTTGTAGTTGCAGTTGTCACCACGTGAACTCGGTTAAATTCAAAACCGCGTTGTGAAGTGCCGATTGAACATATGTTTATGTCCCATTTATAGGACGCAACAGTTACTACTGTTTACTTTATTGTATTAATAACACAAAATGACAATTGTACTATGTTGATGCTTGGTAAGTCCACGTATATTGTACTAGGATCCTTAAAAATATGAGACTCGTTCTGAGAAAACTGGGCTTAATGAATGTATGCAAAGTGTCAACCCATATTAACCTGTGCGATGTTCACAGGCTAATCAGGGTGAAAACTTTCCGCTTCTATGGAATTTTCCGTTTGAAGAAAGACATTTATAAAAGGTAAATCCAGATTAGGCGGAAAGTGCCGTCCTTGATTAGCAGGTGCGGACTATAATGGACGAGACTTTACGCATATGCATCAAACCCAGTTTTCCCAGAAAGAGGCTTATATTTTTAAGGTTTGTATCATAAATCCCAATTCCAGACGGCGATAGATAGTACCCCAATAATGTTCGCATATTTCATTACAACATGCCTAATAATACACCGTTTCGGTTGTAACTGTCTTCAACGACCTACTTATTAGGTATTTTATTTATAATGATGATTACAGAAGTTCTCTGGAAGCCATGATGGCCACGTTTGGAGTGNATCAGCTGGCCAATCGTCATACTCGACACAAAACTTGGCATATCTTAATATATCCGGGAGCTGTTATTCAACGTCTCCATCCGTACCAACATTCTACCCGTCTTTTCGCGGACCTGTTTCAACTCAGGGCTTAACAAACAACACAACGAAATGTGCCAGTCCTATTTCAACTTCATTAACAGGCTTCGATTATACGAAACAGGGAATGCGCCCAGTTTTTATAACAAACCGAACATTACCGGTCTGTGCAACGTCCACGCGCATACAGGACGTGCATCCAGCATTTAGGCTGTCTTCGTTCGCCAATATTGATACGATTATTATGGACGCTTATCATAAAAGTTTACTGTCATACCCGACTATGCAAAATATTATGATGTTTCCTGAATCATTGAAACCAGTCAATCACATTGACACAAAACACGACAAGTTCGGACACAGTGTGTCAAACGCCTTCGATTCAATACACGATGACAGAGAGATTGTTTTGAACTTATGTACAACGTAGTTTTGTTAGTCTATTACACATACTTGAATACATATTTTGAATATATTTTCGTGTTTGGTACAAAATTTAAGTCTATTTATTTTATAAATCCAAAGTCAATACAGTACATATTCGAGACAGCAAAATACATTTTATTCATTTTCCACGATATGATTAAACTTCTGCTAACGATGGGCCTGTCTAGCCCCAAATATTAAATTAAACACTGAAATACACAGGAAATGTATCGAATGCGACACTTTTGGTACCAACATTAAATAGTACTAAATGCACATAACACAAAAAGCACCATTACATGCCGAATATCTTAGATCGAAAGTATTACGTATCCTTTAAAATTTAGATACTCATTAAATGACAGAGTCTGACTGCAGCTGTTAGTAAATGATATGTGCAGTACAATAAATTGTACATGTAAACCGTTCACAAAATCTTAAAACCCTACGGTATTTCGTACACTAGATCTAGTCAAGTTGCCACTTAAGACAGAACAACAAATATACAGATTTTATACTCATCAAGAATTATAATAATGAGCCTCGACGTTCTGGGAAAACAAGTTGTAATGCATGAATGTAAAGTATCATCCAAGATAGGCATGTGCAGTCTGCACAGGTTAAACAGGGACAACACTTTCCGTTTGAACTGGATTTTTGCTAAGAAGAGACTTCCTTTTAAAGAAAAATACAATAAAAGCATGATGTATCATCTCTGATTATCATATGCGGACTGCACAGGCTAATCTGGGAGGACACTTTACGCACATGCATTAAGCCCCATTTTCCAAGACCAAGGCTTATATGTAGATGCTATCCTCATCAAGTATATCGTTTTCCTAATGGTTAAAATATTTGCTTATATTTACCTAATATTTAATGCATGAACTCAGGATTGAGGAGTGAGAAATCATTTTCTCCTGTATTTGTAGTAACCATCTTGATAATACTAGTGTTTACAAGATGTTGTTATTTAAGAGAATGTTGAGGCCTCCAACAGAAAAAAAACATCTTGGGACGACGGCTAAATATGTGGCACCGGAAGCGCTCACAAGCAAACAGGCCAGCAAAAGGTATGACAATATTTACCAAGCATTTGTTTTATTTAGAACCACAATGAGGGTAAATAACCCTGCTATTTTGAAAAAATATTTGACAACAGCTTGCTGCTTTGTAACTTTAGCAAATAAAACGTTACTATGTCTAAGCACCTGTATTCCTAATGTGTAAAGAACTTGCTGTTTCTTTTGTTGTTGTTGTTTTCAAACATTGTTACCAAAGACAAAAAATGTTCATAATGGAGAGTTTCTAAATCTTTTGTCAAACTATGTATTATTAAAATAGTTATAATACTTATTCTTAAATGTAATATTCTTTCAATTTTATGTTTTAAGTCAACCTATTATTTTAACTCTGATGGCTTAGAATGTTAAGTTTTGTTCATTAACTTCATTATTCATGAACTTGAGTTAATGAATCAGTTCTTGAACAAGATATCTCAAAGGTCATGAGTTTATGAACTGTTCATGAAGTTCATGAATAGTTCATGGTGTTCTTGAACAGTTCTTGAACACTCCTTAAAACTTTCGCTGGGGTAGTTTGTTCAATGTATGCTCCTGTGGTCAAAGTAGCACCTGACCAGTGTTTTTTAGTAGTATTCCTCTGAGCTACAGGTTAGCATTCAATGATCTTCAGGGTCCTTTTGATTTGGTCTGTTAATAGTAAGTTGTTCCGTTTAACAAAAAACAAAAACTCTTAAATTATTTTCTTATTGACTTTTGTGAGCATATGGTACAGAGTTAAAAATGTGTATACCAACAATATGTACAGAACGCTTCTACCTTTTAGCTGTTTAATGTGAAGGAAAGGCAGACACCCATTGATTTTGAGGTCAGGTTTAAGGTCACGGTTTTAGGGTTTTTAAAAAATATGAATTACCTTTCCACACAACAGTCAAAAGTGGCATGCTAGTTTGTTGTGAGGAAATGATAAAGCATTTGAGGTAAACAGGTCATAGGTCCATTTCGCAGGGGTTTGAAACTTGATAACTTCTCGGAGCATTTTTTCTGCAGGATATTTAGAAAATATGACCAATTTTCCAAGTATAGAGGTTATTCCATAACAGAGAAAGAAGCTTATTGCTTTTTAGGTCAGATGTCAAGGTCACATGGGGGTCCACTCATTTCTAGAAAATCTTTTATTGGTATGCTGGTTGATTTTTAAAGGCAGGACACCCCATATCAATTTTAAAGGAGATCACAAGTCAAGGTCACAGAGCATGCAATTCTAAAAAAAAATGTTCTTTACAATTGCTTATACTGATGGGGCATGTTATACAAACATCTCTTATTATTATTTAGTTTAAGTTATGGTTAATATATTATTTTTTTAATAATTATTATTTCAGTTTTGTTGTGGAAGTTCAACTAGAAGAAACACCGAGACATGATTAGAAGTAGTGTTTAGTTCTTTTCTGTTTGTTTTGTAGTCTGGGTGAACACCATATGTATAGCACATAAAACTAAGGTTGCTTCCACTACATTAACATCTGCTAAGCAATCAATAAGTGTAGACCATTATATAAAATATACACCCAAAAACATACAAACATTAAATTCTGCTCTTATTTACACCATCATGTGCAACCGTACGCAAACATTACTGCATCAAACACAACCTTTTCCTAGTATATGCTGCATTATACACTCTCTGTCGTATATACTATAGTGTTTGTATACTTAGTACCATATACAACTTTTTTTAATGGTCCTTTTTAAAATAAGCTAAACATTTATTAGAAAGTGAAAACACTTTTATACAATGTATAGCTATCAAATCCTAAAGCCTTTAATGTATAAATGTCTAACTTATGACTATATGACGAGTTTCAGTCAGCTATAATGCAGGGCCCATGAATAATCACTAGCTGCACTTTGTTACCCCCATCAAGATGAAGGGATGTCTCAAAAGTCAATATTAAGAACAATTTATTGATAGGATGCTTACTTGGGATGAAAGGTAAACGCCTTTTGATTTTGAGGTCAAAAGTCAAGGTCAAAGGGGTTTGTATCATGACGTTTATGAAGACATTGTTGCTTTGCCATATCGCTTGAGAATGCTTTGTCCTACACTCATGCAGTTTGATATGATGGTTACTTGGTATAAAATGAAGACCCTATAGCTAATGTTCACGTAGCCCAGTCAAATGTAAAGGTCACAGGCAATATTGCTAAATGAAATTTAGACCATTCGGACATTTTGCCCATTATGTTTGTGTACTTTTTTCTTTTAAATACCTGTGCCCCAATAGGCAATAAATACAAATGTATGTACTTACGTAAATTAAAAACGAATTACCGAAACATTTTATTATCCCTTAGGAATATGTTTATGATTTTTGTTAAAATGTAAAAGATAAATGTGAAACTAATTTGATATGTCTGATGAGTACAGTCTATATGACCATATATTTATGAACATATATTTTCCAGTTTTCAAGTCACCCAACCGCTGGATCTACGCATAGTACAGTCGAGCTTAAACAATTTTGAATTACTTTCTGTGTAGCCAAATGGTTGATCTAAAGCATGTATTATTATGTCCTTATAAAGATACTAAGGCCATTTACTTATATATTAGATAGCATGGCATAAATAATCACTGTGCTAAAACTGTCTCAGAGATAAATATCAGCAGCGACGTGAAAAGACAAAACAAGAATACATTTGAAAGAATAAGTACGGTGTTTCCATAATATGACATGTACACATTTTATGTACGCATTCCTTTCCTAAGAATCGGTTGTCTTTTTAGATTTAGTTCACATGTCTTAACCGTGTTTCTTTTAACTCAACAATACAGTGATTTAGGGTCAGGTGAATCGTACTTCGAGCAAACGTTATCGTTGCGTGAAGAGAAGTGCTCCCTATAAGCAGAGCTCAATATATAGGACATTTTTCATTCTCTTTTTAATTTTGTGGCTACGTATTAGTATCGTCTTGATGATGCGATTCTAATCTGCACCAACGACATAGGATTTTATGAAGAACAAAGGTGTATTTTCCTCTTAAAGACCCCTTCTCTACCATTATCTAGTCTAGAGCCCTGCTATAATTAAAATGAAACACGATTGTGTTTATCCACATGATCCGTTGTATTTTCGTCTACCTGAATCTCAAGTTACCACTAAAAAACAAGCTCAATATGTAGCCAATTATTACCGGTCGTCACTTGAATATATTTCTTCAGAAAAAAGCATTTTAATCTTGTTTGAAAATTTGATTTTAATTGAATAAATTAATAGAAATGTGATTTGTGAAACAACGCCATTGGTTATATTTCACACGTGTTTGTTATTGAGTTATGCATAGATTCCCTATTTGTCGCGCTTGACTATGCAAATTGATTCGTACTTCAAAATATTTGGTAAGAATAGCCATAGTATACATAAATGCAGTTCAGGTTAAAGATAAAACTCGGTAATCAGATTGCCCAATTTATTGCAAGTCTCCGTTATCCGAAGTGCCATTTATCGGGAATCAAAGTGTCTGAAATTTTATGTATACCACCTATTAAAACATGTTCTATCTTCGTTTATATTTCTTCGAATATTATTAAAATTTCAGAATTTGAAGCACAGTTATTACTATACATGGAAACGCAAACAATTTCTTGCAATATTTCTAAGTAGTTTTATTTTGTTGAAATGTTTACTGTTCATACAGTTCATGCTGTTTTCCGACCGAATTTTCTATTGTTTGGGCAAAAATCTACCATTTTTCCGTTAATTTGTTTCTTCCCAATACAAAAGTATGCTCCATTTATCAACTCGACCATGTGCCTTGTATAAAAAAACTAATATTTAGGATATAACTTAAAACAAAACTGAGGAACTACCTCTCGCGCATGGCTTTTGTTTTTCTCTATAATCGAACTGCCATCGGTTATCGAAAAAATACGCATTACATGTGTTTAAATGCTCAGAACATGTTTCCCAATGATATCTCAACGAATTATATAGAGGATATTTGATGGAGTCGGTGGAATATCGATTTTATTTCACGAGTGATCATAGAAAATGCGCCACGAGTGAAAATATTCTTTGTCTATGATCACGAGTGAATTAAAATCAATATTCCACCGAATCCAAAACATTTTCTTTTTATTCTATGCTTTTTTCACCCTTTATTTACATTATAAAAGAGTTTAACTGGAGAATTTCGCTGGTATGATGACGTCATTTCGTCCAAAAAATGACGTCATTTCACAGTTAAACAGTGAAACATATTTTTTCAATGTTATTTTTCACTGTTTGAAACAGTGAAATACCAGTTTTATTTCACCGATATTTCTCTATAAACCACCGGAAAGCATATAATAAATAAATAAATATATAAATATTGGTTTATAGAGAAATATCAGTGAAATAAAACTGGTATTTCACTGTTTCAAACAGTGAAAAATAACATTGAAAAAATATGTTTCACTGTTTAACTGTTAAATATATAAATATATATATATATATAAATATATATATATATACACACACATGTGGTTGCTGTTATTTTTTGGACACATCAATCATGTCAATGTAGTAAGGGATGGCATACATACAATAAGACACATTTTTTTTTAGAAGAATGTTTTATTTTCACATACACTGGAAGATAAAGAGGAATAACATTACTATTGTGCTTTCCAGAGTTTGTCAGTTGCTTAAGCAAGAACACTTATTTGTAAGTTAGTAGTATTTCAGATGTTACAAACATTTTTTATCAATTTCATTATACCAAGTAAACATGAGACTGGCTTTTGGTCTTAATAAATTATATAGAAAATGATTATAAATCATAACTTGATTTGTCCTGTTTAAATGATAGTATATGAGTTGCCATTCTTTTCCATTTAATAAATTTAATCATTTGATTAAAATGTGATTATAAACTTTTCATGTAATTTCATTAAGAAACTAAGCTTTTTGCACATTACTCACAATAAAACTCAATGTTTTTAGCCAAAAACTATTTTTCACTTAATGAAATCATACTTTTGTTGTTATGCTTCAATAACATTGGCCTCAAGTTTGCATCTTTTTCAACCAAAATTTGATGTACAAAAAAATGCCACTTAAAAATATTAATACCACAAAAATGACTAAAACATTGAAATCAGAAACTACTGGAAAGCAGAGGAATTTAAATTAAGTTCAATTTAAAAACATCAATAATAATCAACAAACGTTTAAATATAAATACTCACACTTTAATTAGAAATATAACTTTCTAGAATAAAGGTCTTCTCCAAATATTGTGAAATGGACTATTATTGTAAATGTTACATGATAGCAACTGTGTATAGGACATGAAGATATTTCATGAATTGACTTCATTTGATTTTCTCTACCAATGTTAACATCTGACTCTTAAGATTAAACATTTTCCTAAAATCTTGTTACAAGATTGATGCTGAGTCCAACTTGATATTAAAATACACCTTTTTTTGATATTGAAAATTACAAAGCTTTGCAAACAATTGAATTATAAGGAATAAGTTTTTTGTTTCCATTTAATTTTGTGAAAACAAATATATCACTAATATCTTTCTTCAGTTCTATTCCTTTGGTATAGTATAGCTCTTAAGTTCCATGGTAAAGTTCTAGCAATTTTAGGCATTTAAATGTTGGATTGACTATCTCTAACCGGGGTGGGGTATATTCTTTTATTGATATTTGCTCTGTAGGCTAAATAGATACAAGCTAAACTTAAAACAAAGATCACATGGCTATAAAAAAAACAAATTAAGCAAAACTGATGCTTATTTGCTTCATTGGCATATTTTTTGCTTTATCTTTCACTTAAATAAATGGTAAAAGCCAACGTTTTGTTGTAGATGTCTGTATCTGAAACCATTTCTTAGTTTGATTATTATTTCCAGAAATATGTTATAGATCAGCTGGGCCTGGTTGCTCAAAATTTCAACGGCCAGTTAAGGTAACAGCCTGGTAACTTGAGACCCAAGTGAAATTAATTTTACAAGCAATATTATTATCAAACATTTTCAAATTATTTGATAAAACAAATTTGTTTACTGATACATATAATAAAGTATTTACAATAAAGATACATGCATAACTTGATCCAAACATTAACGGCTGTGAGCTTAATTGTCTGTTAAAGTTTTGAGCAACTAGGCCCAGGATTAGTAATAAAACGTTTTTAAAAGTTCATATTTTGTAACAGAGAATGCACTTACATATATGTATTAAGGTTTGAAGTAATTAAACAAATATATAAATCATGCCTAACCATGTTCTTAAACATTTCACTATATTGTAAACAGTATCAGCATAGTAGTGTTGTTTAAAAGTGTATATTGACTTTGATATTCAATTAAAAATTTAAATAAGTGGAAACAATCTGAATATATTGTTAACATTGTCAGACTAAGTATATTTGTTAATATTGTTAGTTGCTTTGACATGAAATTCAAATTTACTTGTGTGGCCTCCAAAAATATTTGTTTGTATAATAAGACATAGAGCAAAAACATTACATAACTGACCATCATTTTGTTGACATTAGGAAATGCTAAAACTGATACATTTTAAGCTTTAGTCAAAGCTATTTCAAGATAAGTGGTTGAAATAACTTAATGTTTCGGAAAGAAGTCATATACCATTAATACGTTCCCTAAATTGAACCATTTTTTTCATAATAATGATAGGAAATAAACTACAACTTTTCCTATAAATTATAAAAATAGACACACACAATATTTATATAACACAAACAAGGTTTTGTCCCAATAAACAAGAGAAAGAGGCAAAAGAGCCAAGTCGCTCACCTGAGTTAAAAGTAGCAAATGGAGTTTAGCGAGATAAAAATCAGAGACATTGATTTTTTTAAGTTAAATAATTCTGATCATTTCCAACTCAGGCCGCATATGATTGGAGTGTTAATATGTTAATATATTTTTAATTTAATTATTCCTTTTGTCTTGTATCTGACCATGAAACAAACTTGGTTGAATTTCATTGGAACAAATATTCTGAGCAAGTTTCATTTTGATTTAACATAATTGTGGCCATAAGAATGTTAACCAGCTGTTAAAACATATTTTAGTAATCTTTATTACAAAACTGCTCTGCAGACTGGAAAAAAAATTTCCAGCAAAACACAACCATTTTTTAACTCAGCCAAGATAGTCATACAAGCAAATTCTAACTATGTTTTTCTTTGTCAATTTGACCTTGAGATTTGGATTTAAAAAAAATATCATATTGACATATGTCCTGATTAAATTGATATAGACTTGGATATCAAGATAGCCCCAAGAATATTAAAGTAGTCACGGATGGAACTGAACATTGCATGGCTGACAAAATGCGATCACAAAAGCTTATTATAATCAGGTAAAATGCTCAAGTGGGCTCAAAACAAACATACATGTGTTTATTGGGTGTTCTATAGATTACAAACATCAACCTGAGACTAGTTAAGGATCAATTTCTTGTTCAAATTGTTTCAGTATTTATACTGTAAAGAGCAGTGTTAAAATGTGATTTAAATTAAAGCCTTCATTTTAAAATCATAAACTTTTTACATCTATTTCTTAGATAACATACTTGGTTATGTTCGAACACTGATTTAAAGCGCGTTCATGCGAAGCACATACAATATAAAATACAAAAAGATTTACACAAAATTGTCAATTGAAACTGTATTAACATGTGTTTTGTTTGTATTTATTTGTATTTCATGTTTTGCTTATTCATATCCGTAGCATAAATGAAAGTGTTTCAATGTGACCAGTCATTGCATTTTAAAAAGCAAATTATATTTATTTGAATTTGATGATTATTATAATAATTAATGTTTAATCATATACCATACATCGGCATTTGGATATCAGTGCATATCAAAAAAACATTTGGATGAGTAAGAAACATTTTATATATTTGTTTTTACTGTGCAGAAACTAAAACTACAATTATTTACAATATTCCCATCCATAGCTGACACACAGGTTTGAGTTGTCTAATTGTACAATTCATTGCAAACAAAAATAAACAAAAGATAGATGTGTTGGCCTTGTCCAAAACAAAATAATGATGATAAACACTTTTTAATGAATTGCATTTGCATCAGTAACATATAGTGGAGTAAAGCTGTCCAATCTTAACATAAGTAAAATAAAGAGGAGTGAAGCTGTCCAATCTAAACATCAATAAAATATAGAGGAGTGAAGNACTTGAGCACTTCATATGTTGGTTCAGATGCGTTCAATATAACCAAATGTATGTCCACTGTTATGGAAAAAATCATATGTTTTTAAATTGAGTCTTGCCTAACTAAAAAGTATTGCTTTGAGAGGGATGACACTTTATGAACATATAAATCATCATGTGAACCTGCTTTCCTCCATATTTCTGTTCAGAATTGTTCGACATTAGGGGAGTTTTAAGAAATAAATTGAATATGGGGGCATCCTACAGACACATTTCTAGTTTTAACAAAATTCATTACTACATAAACAAAATTGTGAGCATAATATCAACAGATCTTGATATTACATTTTAGTGAAATTCTATTTGAAACTGTTTGTTTGTGTTAAAATGACGCATTTGTTGTTTTTCCTTGGATCGTTGTGCCTTTCATGTGTCTCTCAGTATATGTATTTCTTTGAAAGCCAAATCTTAATAAGGTACAATACATGATTAAGTAATTATTTCAACTACAAATATTACTTTCATGGTTTGTGTATGCAATGTATTAAAACAATCTGAAGTAAAAATACTTAGACCCAAGATTGAACCCTAGTAAAATAATAATATAATAGTCTAAAGTATTTATGGTGATCTTTCTGTTGAGTTATTGTTTGATCTAGGTATTGGCCTTTAGATTTTACTAAGACTAAATACTAAGAGTATTTTTGCAATAGCAGAGCAACAAGCGTAAACACAATTAAGAAGATCAAGTTCTTGCAGTAAGTCAACAAGTTTTGGAGTTCAGCTACTGCATGAAGTTTCTCTTGGATTGCAGTGTTCGCATCTGAGGCTTCTTTAGCAGCTGCAGCAGCTTTCTTAGCTTCAGCTTCTGTTGCAGTTTCAGCTGCTTTTGCTGCTTCACAAGTTTTATCAGCTTTCTTAGCTTCGACAGCTCTGGCATCTTTAGTAGCTTTGTCTGCTTCACATGCTTTAGCAGCTTTCTCAGCCTCTGTGGCTCTGGCATCTTCAGCATTTTTGGCTGCTTCATAAGCCATAGCAGCTTTCTCAGCTTCTGCAACTCTCGCAGCTTCAGAAGCTTTGGAATCTTCAGCAGCTATAGCAGCTTTCTCAGCCTCTGCGGCTCTGACAGCTTCAGATTCTCTTGCAGCTTCATCAGCTTTTAAAACTTTTACAGCCTCAGTTACTCTGGCTGCTTCGGCTGCTTTGGCTGCTTGCTCAGATTTAGTTGCTTTACCAGCTGCAACGGCTCTGGCAACTTCAGCGTCTCTGGCTGCTTTAGTAGCTTTAGCTGCTTTATCAAATTCAAGAACTCTAGCAGCTACAGCAGATTTGGCTGCTTCACAAGCTTTTGTAGCTTTTTCAGCTTCAGCAGCTCTAGCCACTTCAGCAGCTCTGGCCGCTTCAGCAGCTTTAGAAGCTTTCTCAGCTTCTGCAACTCTGGCAGCTTCACAACCTTTGGCCTCTTTAGCAGCTAGAGCAGCTTTCTCAGCCTCTGCGGCTCTGGCAGCTACAGAAGCTCTTGCAGCTTCATAAGCTATTAAAACTTGTACAGCTTCAGCTTCTCTGGCAGCTTCGGCTGCTTTGGCTGCTTGATCAGATTTAGTTGCTTTATCAGCTGCAACAGCTCTGGCAGCGTCAGCGTCTCTGGCTGCTTTGGTAGCTTTAGCTGCTTTATCAGCTTCAATAGCTCTGGCAGCTTCAGCAGATTTTGCTGCTTCACAAGCTTTAGTAGCTTTTTCAGCTTCAGCAGCTATAGCCACTTCCGCAGCTCTAGCCGCTTTAGCAGCTTTCTCAGCTTCTGCAACTCTTGCAGCTTCAGAAAATTTGGCCTTTTCAGCAGCTATAGCAGCTTTCTCAGCCTCTGCGGCTCTGGCAGCTTCAGAAGCTCTTGCAGCTTCATAAGCTTTTAAAACTTTGACAACTTCAGCTGCTCTGGCAGCTTCGGCCGCTTTTGCTGCTTGATCAGATTTAGTTGCTTTATCAGCTGCAACAGCTCTGGCAGCTTCAGCGTCTCTGGCTGCTTTAGTAGCTTTAGCTGCTTTATCAGCTTCAATAACTCTGGCAGCTTCAGCAGATTTGGCTGCTTCACAAGCTTTAGTAGCTTTTTCAGCTTCAGCAGCTATAGCAACTTCAGCAGCTCTAGCCGCTTTAGCAGCTTTCTCAGCTTCTGCAACTCTTGCAGCTTCAGAAACTTTGGCCTTTTCAGCAGCTATAGCAGCTTTCTCAGCCTCTGCGGCTCTGGCAGCTTCAGAAGCTCTTGCAGCTTCATAAGCTTTTAAAACTTTGACAGCTTCAGCTGCTCTGGCAGCTTCGGCTGCTTTGGCTGCTTGATCAGATTTAGTTGCTTTATCAGCTGCAACAGCTCTGGCAGCTTCAGCGTCTCTGGCTGCTTTAGTAGCTTTAGCTGCTTTATCAGCTTCAATAACTCTGGCAGCTTCAGCAGATTTGGCTGCTTCACAAGCTTTAGTAGCTTTTTCAGCTTCAGCAGCTATAGCCACTTCAGCAGCTCTAGCCGCTTCAGCAGCTTTCTCAGCTTCTGCAACTCTTGCTGCTTCAGAAACGTTGGCCTCTTCAGCAGCTATAGCAGCTTTCTCAGCCTCTGCGGCTCTGGCAGCTTCAGAAGCTGTTGCAGCTTCATAAGCTTTTAAAACTTTGACAGTTTCAGCTGCTCTGGCAGCTTCGGCTGCTTTGGCTGCTTGATCAGATTTAGTTGCTTTATCAGCTGCAACAGCTCTGGCAGCTTCAGCGTCTCTGGCTGCTTTGGTAGCTTTAGCTGCTTTATCAGCTTCAATAACTCTGGCAGCTTCAGCAGATTTGGCTGCTTCACAAGCTTTAGTAGCTTTTTCAGCTTCAGCAGCTATAACCACTTCAGCAGCTCTAGCCGCTTCAGCAGCTTTCTCAGCTTCTGCAACTCTTGCTGCTTCAGAAACGTTGGCCTCTTCAGCAGCTATAGCAGCTTTCTCAGCCTCTGCGGCTCTGGCAGCTTCAGAAGCTGTTGCAGCTTCATAAGCTTTTAAAACTTTGACAGTTTCAGCTGCTCTGGCAGCTTCGGCTGCTTTGGCTGCTTGATCAGATTTAGTTGCTTTATCAGCTGCAACAGCTCTGGCAGCTTCAGCGTCTCTGGCTGCTTTAGTAGCTTTAGCTGCTTTATCAGCTTCAATAACTCTGGCAGCTTCAGCAGATTTGGCTGCCTCACAAGCTTTAGTAGCTTTTTCAGCTTCAGCAGCTCTAGCCACTTCAGCAGCTCTGGCCGCTTCAGCAGCTTTAGCCGCTTTCTCAGCTTCTGCAACTCTTGCAGCTTCAGAAACTTTGGCCTCGTTAGCAGCTGTTTCAGCTTTCTCAAACTCTGTGGCTCTGGCAGCTTCAGAAGCTCTTGCAGCTTCATAAGCTTTTAAAACATAGACAGCTTCAGCTGCTCTGGCAGCTTCGGCTGCTTTGGCTGCTTGATCAGATTTAGTTGCTTTATCAGCTGCAACAGCTCTGGCAGCTTCAGCAGTTTTGGCAGCTTCAGCAAGTTTAACATATCTAGCAGCTTCAGCAATTCTAGCAGTTTCAGCAGCTCTAGCAGCTTCGGCAGCCTTCGCAGCTTCAACATTTCTAATAGCTTCTACAGCTTCCGCCGCTTCCACTTGTTGTTTAAAACGTGAGCTGAAGTTGGAACGTATTTTGTTTGCATTTTCACTGTCAATGAAAAAGAGCATGTCTTTAATAAGCTCTTCCCTTTCTTGTGGTGAGACCGTATTGTCTATATACAACACCTTATCTTTACAAAACCTGAATACATTTCTGACTTCTGGATGTGGGACCTCTATATTATTAGGAAAATGTTTTTCAAGTTCATCTTCACTTTTAGTAAAAGTAATGATTACAAAAGCGTAATCATTAGCTTCGTCCCCCAAGTATGCCATGATTGGTTGGAATTGGTCTTTCACATCTGCGATTCTATTTGGATCTATAACAAAACAAACTGCATGGAATCCTGGCTGCAACATTTTCTATGTTTGTAAGAGTTGCTTGCTGAAATCTCCGTCACTTTGGCTTGAGGGATTCTTCAGCATAAATTCCACAATCATAATTTTGCGACCATTTCTTTCCCCCTTCTAAAAATACAAATAATACTTATTAATTGGCAAGACCGTCAACATTTTATCTAAATGCATAATGTTCTTGTCTTTCTCATTGCAACAAATCATGGGCGCCACCTCTTTTTTGAGATGCATTGAAACTAGTCAATGATACTTCAGCAGTGGCAATTAGGACCTAGAGTTTTTAAAATACACGGATAATAATATGTTTTTTCATCATATTTCGCATTATTAAAACAAATCTGACAAAAGAAGGCAATCCAGCGAATATTAATTAATCCACAAATGTACAGAAACATACAATCACAACCCATTTGGAAATGCGAGGACCTTTATAAGTTTGACTTGATGGAGTTTTTAAAAGCAAATCGATGTTTTCTGCATTTGTGACCAGCACATTTAAAACTACATCAAGCAATTACTTTAAACATATGCAAGTTACTGCATTCGCAAAGATATTGGCTTCTTGCCAACCTAATAAATAATTTATCTATCAGATCGGCAAGAAGCCAATGTCTTTGTGAATACATAAATGTGTATATGTTGAAAGCAATTGTTTGATGTTGTTAGCAATTTAATTGAATGGAGTACCTTTGCTTGTCACACAGGCAAAACACATTGATACGCTTTTAAAAACTCCACCATATCACAACTTATAAAGGGCCCCACATATCAAAATGGGTTGTGATTGTAGGTTTCTGTACATTTAATGATGAATTAATCCTTACTGAATAGACTTCATTGTCCAATTTTTAAACAAAACCGTAATAAGTTGAAGTTATTTAAATACAAAGTAATATCTATGCCAGGTTTGAAGGGACTGTAAACCACAAATGACGAAAAAAGAAAAGTTATAAATTACCGTATTTTTACAATTATTAGTTTATATTGATTAAAATATCACGACTGGTATATTACATTACTTGAAAAAAGTTCATATTTTTAGTATATTCGGTAATAAAATCTNTTTTATATACCAGTCGTGATATTTATAATATACAATATAAACTAATAATTGTAAAACAATACGGTATTTTAGAACTTTTCTTTTTTCGTCATTAGTGGTTTACAGTCCCTTTAAAGCATATCAGTAAATGAAATATTAAAAGCTATGACAGTAAATGTTTTCCATTGTGTTGGGTCATTCAGCAAATTGTTTGTTGTTTGCTATGTCTGTCTGCTTAGTCATTTCAAATGCTATTAAATGGTATTCATATTACAGATGTTAAGAAAACATATTTTGATTTTCAAGATGAAAGTCATATTCAGTAGTTTATTTGCGTTTATATAATACAATATTTTTGCTCTTTCATTCTGAAAAATGGCATGCATGTACCCATAAGAAGGTTTTATTTGATATATTATTTATTAATATATTTGTCTCCGTATGCAAATCATGAGCATTGTGTAGGGGCATAATGTAGAGTTTGAAGAGTAAGTTGTAATGGCCTTCAATTATATGAACAGATGAATGGGATGACAGTATAATGTTTTTTATGGCCTAAAATTTACCTATATATACTATTTAAAGAGCTCACAGCAAAGTTTTACCTACCTGTATGTGTTGGTATGCATTTGTCACTCTAGTAAACAAGCTGTGTCCCAGAAAAGAGTTCCCCGTTGCACTTTTTCCGTGGCCAGGAAGTCCAATCAGGAGAATTCTTAGATCTAAGAACATTAGAAAAAATATTTAATAACATTGTTTATCATTTATATTTAAGTATAATTCACACAATTAAGTGACCCTGAAGAACTTTGTAAACCAATCTTTTATTTGGCAGCTACTAGCCATTTTTAGAATTACACTCAAAGTCTCAGGAATTAACTGGACACTGAATTACTTTTAAGAATGCTGAAAATGTATATTTTCACAACTTTGTTGATATGTCCATTTTCAAATAATAATTTTGGCACAGATTCACATTCCAAAAAGTATTATTTATTCCCTACTAGAAACAGTGCTTTAAAGAAAAATAGCGGCGAGTCTTTTCTAGCTTTCTTTACTTATACTTTTGATTCACTCGTTGTTATTATTATCTCCGAACAAAATTTCCGTAGACATTGGCACGCAAACCCGGACAACCTCTAAGACTCTGGCATTCATAGACAGCTAATAATTAACTGGGCCAAAATGAACATGCAGAGAGTAGTCCGCGTTTCCCTACACTTATTAGAAGTACATGCTATACTTCAAAGACGCGGTGATGTTGCCAATGTTCCGGGGGATTATTTTCAAATCAGCCAATGTAATGCTTTTCGAAAACTATAAAAACCAATTGGTGAATTCAAGTTTGATATATGTAACAAAGAAAACGTCTGCCAATAAAACATTTTATATTAGCATAAAACGTTTATTTCTGTTATTTTTATGTTTGTCAATCTATTTTAAATAGGTTAAAATCAGTCAACATTTGTTGCTTTGCGATTTTTGTGGTTATTTGTAACTGTTACAATTGTATTTTTCTTGGATCTGTATAATTAAAAGATAAAACCAAGTTCCGGCTCCATTTAACGGATGGGAATCTTAAAAGAGAGATGAATAGCGGAAGATAATCATTCATAAATAAGTTAGAACTATGGTATCAAATGTTGCGGTCTGAACTTTGATGAACATTTCCTACTGACTTCTGTCAGACCAGAGCATTGTTTTACGTTTTGAGCAATTAATTTTGAACTTGATTGTATAAAATAAACAATTGTTAAAATTTTGTTAAATAATTTCATTTATAATTATAAACAAGTGCAAAAGTATTGAACTTAATAATACTGTTTTCCCCTTAATAAAGAGTCAATGAAATCTGTTTAAGTTATAGAGCGGAAATGGCGACTTGAGCATTTTTTTGTACAAATAAAGGACAATTAATTTGAATGAGTGGTGTGAATTGGCTCGTAAATATACTTGGATCCATTTTCTAACACTTACCAGTGTAGTGAAATGCGGACTACACTCTAGATGTTCATTTTGGCCTAGTTAAAATTACGCAATACCGATAAATTCCTTTCCAAAGACATTCAGAGGCAGTGCTGGGTCAGTAAATCGTCAGGGGAAGACGGAATGTACTATTAATAAACGCCTTATGTTGATAACACAGCATTGGTTTCAAGCTATAAAATAACACGAATTTTAGGGAAATAAATAAACAAAAACCTATCGGTAAATGCCATTCGTCTTGCATTGAGAGACAAAACTACCGAAATAGTACAGTGTCCATGATAGAAGGGAAATCGTTTAATTATCTAGCCACACATGTGTGACGTACGCGGTCAGTCTGTCTGAAAATCTTTCCTGCAAGCCAGAATAGGCTACCGACATTTGACAGTTTGCTATAAAACACAGTGTAAATTCAATTTTCTTTCGGAAAGTATCGTGGTTTGATGTTCCATTTAAAAGACACAATGAGATTTTTAAAGACCCGCGTCATGCGAAAATGGGACTTATGCAATATGCTAAGTAGCTCCAGACCAGCCTGCGCATTCGGGCAGTCTTGTCAGGATATGCACTCTAAGGAGGATACTCAGGAGATACCACGGAACATTGCATGCTTTTTTTAAAAGCGTAGCCCCTGACCAGACTGCGCAAGTGCGCAGGCTTGGCTTGAGCTACGCTGGCCGCACATGTCATAAGACCAATTTTCGCATGACACGGATGTAACAGTGTTATTCTAATTTGTGGAAACAAAACTGCGTCTTAATAAAATATGAAATGTTTTGATCACGAAGAAAAAAATCATAATAAGCCACGCGAGGACACATATGACGTGATCACATGTAGTAAAATTTGTATCTACGAACACTATTATGTGATTTATATATGTGCACTTAATGTCAAAGATGTTATGCGGTGAATATGCGACTTTTAAGTGATATAAAGAAAACAACAATACTTAAACATTTGTTTTTAATTTAATAAATTGGGCAAGTACATTTTCTACCTTTATTTCAAAATCAGGATATACGCCGAATATCTTTTTATCAGGTTTTTAGTAGCTAACAAATCTGGCTTACAAAACGTGCTATTTACCTTAGTTGTTCACAAGCAAACAATTCAAAATGTGATATTTGCAGTTTCCCCTTTCTAACTCTAACTGATTTCATCGAATCTTTAACGAACTTTCCACAAAAGTTTGTTGCCATACAATTCTGGTGAGGTTTGATAACCATCTAATTCGCATCAGGTACTTGAGAGTTAATGCCATTTGTTTATACAAAAATGCAAAATTTGCCGTTTACGCTGGCTGCATGCAGTTTTTATTGAATCTTTAACAAATCAAACATTCTGCAAATGTTTGTTGACATAAAGTTGCAGGCAAAGTTTGATAACCAGCCGAATCAGGCACTTTATAGTTATTGCCTTTTGTTTATAAACATAAAGCAAAATCCCCTATTTCAGCTCTCTTAACTCATTCACTTTTCACAGAATCTCTATTAAAATTTCCAGACAATGGTAAATTTTGTATGACTGATATATATTTCTGTCCATGACCGTGTTAATGTTTATCTTTTAAAAAGTATGTGTATTTGCAAAAAGAGGCTATTATTTTACAAGTTCATCATCGTTAAAGGGACTTGGTAATTAAAAAGAAATCGCAGTCAGCAATTTCTTTAACAAATCTAAATTTGACAAAAATAATAAAGGAATGAAATAACGAATACAACTTGCTATATATAATAATAACATAGTTTATGAATTCTCAGATAAAAATCCTTTTATAATATAGGGCCTGTTTGTTTAGCCATTTTAGCTCAACTGAGCACCAAGTGATCAAAGTGAGCTACCGTGCTGCCCCATGCTCTTGCCTCGTGCAGTTTGTGGTGTTTGTCTTCAACTTTTAACTTGTTAGCTCATTACTACTATAGAAGCCACAGTTTTCATCCAATCTGTTCAAGTCAACATATTTATCCGAATAACATATAGACTGAATTTGAATTAACTAGGTCTACAGGTCAAAGCTTAGAAAAACCTTGTTACCACTCTAGAAGCAACATTTATGACTCGATCTGGATGAAACATGGTCAGATTGTATGTCTTGACAATATCTAGAAGGAGCTCATATCTGGGTCATGTGCGTCCAAAACATTAGGTCACAAAGTCTAATTTACAAAAAAACAATGTAACCACAATAGCGGATAATCTTTATCTTATCAATATCTAGCCCGAGTTAGAATCTGGGTCATGTGTCTCCAAAAACTAAGTCACCAGGTTAAATCTTAGGAAAACCTTCGCACATCTCTAGAGGCCCTATTTATGATTTAATCTTTATGAAACTTGGTCAGAGTGCATAAATTGACATTATTTAGGCAACGTTTGAATCTGGGTCACTTGCGTCTAGAAACTAGGTAACCACGACCAAACCTTTAAACAAAATCTGACCACTCTGTGGGGAAAATGTATAACTAAAGCCTGATAAAACTTGGTCAGAATGTTTATCTTGACATTACCTAGGTTTAGTTTAAATCTGGGAAAGATGGGTCTAAAAACAAGTCACCAGGTCAAATCTGACATCGGAAGACACATTTTAACCTGTTTAGATTTGTTTAAATGCGTATGCCTCCATTTGAAATTGTGATGTATATTGCTTTGCCCATGTCCTTTGGTCGGCCTGATAGTTGAATGGTCGGACATTCGAAGACCATTTTGTTTCCTCATGATTGCTTGAGAACTCTGTTTTGCACAGATATTTCATCCTTAAAATTGATAGGCTGGTTACTAGGCTGGTAGGAACGTAAAACGACTAATGATTATGGCACTGACAGCAAGTAAATGCGTTCAACCATCCAAATGTAATCATCAGAAGGGTTACAAAAACACATTTCCAATCAGTTTATGTAACCATTTTTATATGTTTTTGTTGCTGGCTCATTTATAACTGTTAGGAATTGAGGCAAGGTCAGTGGTTTTATATTTGGGGACACATCAGCAAATGACCCTCTACACAGTTTGTTCAAATAATGCCTCTTGGCTCAAAACTAGATGCGCCCTGGTGGTCACATCATTTCTATAGATTCATATATTAAATAACTTAATAATTCTTCTTTGAAACAACATATTCCAGAGCTTTGAGATATGGTATGAAATATCAGATACAGGTCCTGTACTAACTCCTGTGAAAGAATTTAAGAACTATTCATCAACAAATTCAAGAAATTTGTTCAAGAAGGAGCATGAATGACAAATGGTCATTCATGAACACATTGTTGTCTTGAACAAGTTCATGAATTGTTCTTGAACACGTTTATTAAGAGTTATTGAACATGTTAATGAACAGTGAGTGTTTGAACACCCTCATGAACATTGAACAAGCTTAAGAAACGCAATTCATTGATTAGGCCATTTATCGTTCATGTTTTTTTAGGCATAAAGTTCTAGAAATGTTTCATGAACAGTTGTTGAATTTGTTCTTAAACGAAATAATGCCATTCCTAAATGTGTTTATGAACATATTAAAAACAAGAGTTCCGCGGTCGGAGACATATGCCAGCCGAAACAGGGCCTTGACACAGGATATTTTCCAACAAAACTGAACATAAGAGTTAATCTTATTTATTATATACAGTATGTAAGGCCTATCAATAAATCCTTGAATGACATATCGAATGGAAACCAATTAAACACTTAATGTCACAGTGACATTGACCTTTGAACTAGTGACCCCAATTTCAAAAGTGGTCATTATCTAAGGCCAATGAACATGTGAAGTATCAAGCCGATCGGTCAATTCGTTGACGAGTTATTGATCGGAAACGACTTTCACACTTAATGTGGCAGTTGCACCTTTGACCCAGTGACCCCAATTTCAATGGATGTCATCTACTGCCCAATGCCAATGCACATGAGAAGAATCAAGCCAAATGGTCAATCCGATCACAAGTCATTGATCGGAAACCAACTGTTCTACAGACAGACCGATATACCGACCGACCGACCGACCGACCTTCATCCAGCAAAACAATATAGGGAAAATGCAATTTCGGGACTGAGTATATTTTTCGCACGAAAAGTCCACTGATTTGGTAAAAACCTAATTTAATATAACTCTGAATAATGGTTCAAACTATAACAAAAATAATTTAAGTTATAATTATACAATTTGTAAAATGTCATTGAAATAACATTGAGATAAAATAATCATTAGACACTTATTTGAACAATCAATCTGGGGAAAAAATCAAATTGGGATTTTGTTTACCATCTCGCTTTGAGTATGAGTTCTTTTAACATCCCCGTAACTACGTCAGGAAAAGGCCTGCACATGTCGTGAGTTCATGAACTGTTCATACATAGTCCTTGAATCTGTCGCAGGGGAAGTATGTTCAAATTATGTCCAGGGTTCATAACTGGCCACGCCCTAGTGGTTACATTATTTAATTATACATATAACTTTAAACATCTTCTTTGAAACCACAAGGGTCAGGGGTTTAATATGTGGTGTGTAACATTGTCTAGTGACCCCTACTAAGTTTGTTCATATCATCCCCCTGGGGTCAAACAGGCAATGCACCAGTGGTCACATTATTAATATAGACCCCTGTAGAAAATATCTGTAAAAATCGTATTCTTCCAAACGACCATGGTCAGGAGTTGAATATTTGGTTAATACCATTGTATAGAGTCCTCTACTAAATTTGTTTAAAACATGCCCCTTGTGTCAAACGGGCCATGCCCCATGGGACACCTGTTTTGTATAGACTTAAACAGTAAAATGGATTTAAAGATCATCCTCTCTGAAACAGCAAGGGTCAGTTATTTTATATTTGGCGTTTAACTTCTTTTAGAAGTCTTCTACTTATTTTTTTTTCAAAATATGCCATTGGGGTCAATATAAAGAAGTGAGGTCAAAACTTGCCATGCCCCAGGGATGTTGGCTGTGTTGGGATGAAATGTTTTATTATGAATTATATAACACAATATCTTAAATAAAACTTTTTGTATACCATAAAGCACACAGCTTTTAGATAGCTTGTATGTGGCATCAGATTGGGGTCTTTTTCAATTATAGTTATATTGCACAGGTCAGTGATTTAGGGCTATCTTGTCCTCTTGTATAAATATACGGCTTGTCAACTATATCACTTGACCATGCATTGAAGGGGTTTGAATAACATGGTTGAACTTTAAAAGAAAACCAAATTATGAAAAGAACCACATGGTCCCTTCTTGAAAGTCATATCAAGAGATGAAAAGTAAAAAAGCAGCACTGGGTCTTATGTCAGTGTAAAAGCCGTATTTGAATGTATTGATGACTGTCAGTGATAGCTCTATTGTAAACTGCTATTAATAAACAGCTGGTACATTAACTGTAAATGATGCCAACAACTTGTTTGCAGTTACAACCATTTGATACTCATCCAATGGTAATCTTTTAGACATTTGAAAGAGAGGCAGTTGAACAGACTCATCAGACTTCATACCTACTTCGAATTCTTTCTACATTATGGAAGAATTCTTCAAGACTTTCATATCATACAATTCAAAGATGACTACTTAAGGAGCCATCTTCAATGCCTTATCTTCAGAAAACTTTTTCAGAATATTTGTTTTTTATAATATTGCATCACAAAACAAATCAGGGTCTTGTGGTTGTAACAAAACTGGGTCATACGCAGTAATTATCAACCAAACATTAACAAAGCTGCTCAGAGCAGTTTCGTTTGGTTTCAGTTTTGCACTCCTCCAGGAACTTTTGGCCTAATCGTTCATTGATGTTGAAAATACTTGGTGGCGGGACACACAATCTTAAACTAGAAATGTGTCCATATGACATGGATACCTCGGCTATATTATGTAAATGGACACAGAAACAAGTTTTGTGTGACAGAAATAATGTTAACAGTTATCACAGCATGTATATTTCTGTGTAACTGCTGCTACAAGCATATTTCACAATTGTTACATTGACCTCTAAATGCGTGCCATGGTGCTTTGGACATGTTCTGTCTTAAACGTAGCATGAATTTTTACCATTTATTTTGGAATCCCGTCGTGCACAATACTTCTATTTTTACTCTATCTTTAATCAAAAAGCAAGCGACATATCGTTCCCTTGATGTGATAATTTGTGTCTATTCATTCCAAAATCTCATCATGTACAATACAGTTATTAACGGCACATCAAAGCTTGTAATGTATCTATGGAAGGAATATGCACAAAATCCAAGTGTCGACGGTAACCTTGACATTTAAGCGATTGCATGATTTGTGCATGAATTTTGCACCCGACACGTTGTATTGAGATGATGATCATTTCAAATATTTTATTTTTGTAATACTATAATGCAGGACAAATTATGGATCAGACACAAATGTGTACTTAAACTATTTTTATATACGGAGTATGTGAAAACTTAAGTTGACCTTTTTAACCTTGACCTTAAAGAGAGCAACATGGTTGTTGCACTCGTCATGTTTTCGTAATATAATGATCATTTGTAAAAAAAATATTTCAAAACCCCTTAATGAAAAACAGAGTTTTGAGCGGGACACGAAACATCCCACACATTCATTTACAGACACATACACAAACAAAGTATAACAATGGCATACATGTTAACATAATGTAAATGCGTATTTCGACTTAAATATATACATTACCTTTTTTGGATGGCTCATATCTCAAACAACAGACATGAGTCTGACAAAAGTATTTTGCCCGTTGTTTGATCTCTCTTGTAAGTCTGTTTTGGAAGTATGATCTTGATGATTTGGCATTGGCTTTATCCACTGCTGTTAAAATGTTCCGAACCATATATTCTTTAAGTTTGTTTGAAGCTTTGTTATCAATGAACAATAGTTTGTCTTGACAGCGTTTTCTAAGTACTGGAAATGCTTTCGATCCTTCATATTCCTCCCCACTTTTAATGTAGTTATTCATTTCTTCTTCTGTTCCCACGTGAGTAAAAATGACAAATGTGTATTGACCAATGCCTCTTCCAAATAAATTAAAGAAATTGTCCACAGTTTGGTATTCTTCTTTAGTAAATCGATCTGCATTCAGTACTAAAAAGATAGCATTGAAGCCCGGCAATGTCGTCCCTATACACTGTGCTAATTGTTCATAAACCTCGTAGGATGTATAAAACATTCCAGGAGTATCAACAACTTCTAAGGTTCTTCCAAATCTTTTTTCTACCTGAAACAAAAATGGTTATTGTGTATCAATTCTTATCAAAACGCAGATGGAAGTTAACAAAACATATATGTTTTCCAAATCACGTTTTATATTCCACATTGGATTAATGTTGGCCTGTTTGTACATGTGTATTTGTATGCACAATCTTTCAGGAGGTGGGGGATACAGATTTGCCCTTTTATAATCCATGCATTTGTTTGATTTTTGTGTCCTGTGTTACTATAAACTATTGCTGCTAGAGTTATGGAATTTTACAAAGATACTTATTAATCAGCATCTGGAGGTTTGAATCTGGGTATTTTAGTTCAGTTTAAAACATGAGCATGAAGTGCTGAAGGTCAGCTTCTGTTATCAGTCTATGTCCAGCATTGTGTAGTGTGTGTAATCAACTTTTATCTCTAGAAGCAACACTTGAGGCTTTTATTTGAAGAACATTGTTCAGAAAATGCATTTGGGCAATATCTTGGCAAAGTTTATACCTGTGTACCGTCTATGTCCAGCATAGTGTGTGGTATGAAATCATTTTTTTTCGGCGTAGCTGTTTTACCCAACTTTTCACCTTAAATGAACTTTACATAATGCCAGCAGCCCCGAATGAATAGGCTCCCCCCCCCCGGAAAACTGGCAACATCGCCGCGTCTTTGTTGTATATGATGTAACACTTATCAGTGTAGGGAAATGCGGACTACTCTCTGCATGTTAATTTTGGCCCAGTTACAATAGCGCATTTCCGGTAAATTCCATCCCCAAGACTTTCATGGTCAGTGCTGGGTCAGTAAATCTGCCGGGGAAGATGGAATGTACTATTATTAAACGCCTTACGTTGATTACACAGTATTGCCTTTAAGTTATCAAAAAACTCGAATTTAAGGTAAAGAAATAAATGCAGACCTTTTGGTAAATGCCATTTGTCTTGTATTACGAGAAAAAAACTACCGAAATAGTATAGTATCATTGATAGTAGGGAAATCCTTTAATTATCTAGCCACACATGTGTGACGTACACGGTCAGTCTGTCTGAAAATCATTCCTAAAAGCCAGAATAGGCTACCAACATTTGCCAGTTTGCTATAAATAACACAGCGTGACTTTAATTTTCTTTCGGAAAGTATCGTGGTTTGATGTTCCGTTTACAAGATGCAAAGAGATTTGTAAAGACCCCAATCGTGCTAAAATGGAACTTATGCAATATTTTGCCTCCGCGCAGTCTTGTCAGTATATGCATACGGAGGGGGATATTCAGGAGATACCACGAAACCTTGCGAGCTTTTTTTAAGCGAAACGGTAGCCCCTAACCAGATTGCGCAGGCTGGGCCTGAGCTATGCCGGCCACATATGACGTAATACCAATTTGCCAAATGACAGTGATGTAACAGTGTTATTTGAATGTGTGGATAGAAAACTGCGTCTTTATCAACTATCAAATGTTACGATGATGAAGAAATAAATAAATGATAAACCTTGTGGGGACATGTCCAAAAAGAACACAACAATACTTAAACCTTTGTTTTTATTTTAATAACTTTAGAAAGTACATTTTCTACCTTTATTTTTAGGTCAGGATATACGCCGAATATCCTTTTTAAAGATATTTCTTGTTTCTCTGTAAGCCACAGTTATGGCTCATTCTTGATTTAACTTGGTCAGAAAGTAAAACTGGGCAATATCTAGGCCAATTTTGAATCAAGTTGAAGTGTCCAAAAACTAGATCACAAGTTAAAATCTTAAAAAAACTTGTTTAACTTTAACAAATCCACAAGTCACATTATTTAATCGAACTAAATAAAAAGTAATCAAATCAAAACTTACAAAAACCCATAAACAATCTTTACAATTAATTGGTGACCTAATTACGATTTAACTTGTTCTGAATGTTTGTGTAGACTATAGGGAGTAATAAAAACTGGGTTATATTTAGTAAGAAAAACTAGATCACCAGGTCATTGTTTATAATTGTGACTTGAGCGCTATAGGGCCACACTGACCTGAGTTTTTCAACTTAAGTGGAGAAATTGCTTCATTTAAGCAAACAATTGATTGATTTAACTTGTGTCGCACTTGACATATCTAAAATGACCCATTGGTGTAATATTTGCAATATCTCTTTCTTTGTTGTGTTTTTTAGTTGTGTTGTCAACATTTGTTTCGTTTAGTCGTGAAGAAATTTGGTTGGTCAGATTATTTATCATGGCAAGATCTAGGCCATATTTTAATTTGTGTCAAGTCAGGTAAAAAACTAAGTCACATGGTCTTTTTTTTAGAAAACTTGTGACCACTTTAACAAGTCACATTCATTACTCAATCTTTATGAAAGTAGGTTAGAAGCTGTAGAATGATAATATTAAGGCCAAATTTGAATCTGGGTCTAAAGGGTCAATATCAAGGTCACAGTGTCACATCTAAATAAAAAAAACGTCTTAACACCATATAAGCCACATTGATGACATAATATTGATGAAACCTGGTCAGAATCTTTATTTTGAAAACAAGAATGTAATGTTTGAATCTGTATTCATCGAGGTCTAACACTAGGTCATCAGGTCAAATCCTAGAAGAACCATATTACCAATGATGAAGCCACTTTAAGACTTTATCTTTATGAATTGACAGAATGTTAATCTCAGCAATAGCAAGGCCATGTTTGAATCTGGGTCAAGAGGGTTTTCAAAGTAAGTCAAATCTTTAGTGATTGGTTAACCTTGAACTCAGGTGAATGCTTTTGACCCTCATGGCCCTTTATTTCAGTGAGTAATAAATATTAAATTAACAGAAGGACATTGTCGTTGCTGTGCAAGATCTCTCTAACTAAGTAGCCAATTTGATAGCATATTGTATGCAGCTTCCCTACCATAAGACTATTATATGTGATCAGTTTATTGCTTTAGGAATTTGACCCTCTTGTTTTGCGTTAAAACTTGGTAATGATTATGAAGTGTGGAGTCAGGGACTACATTGATGTAATCGGGTATTTGCCCTACTGTGACACGCTTTAGTAAAAACTAGTGTATATTATGATTGCTTAAGCTTCACAAAATATTTTTCTCAACATAACCTGGGTCAGTTTCGAAACAGGGTCATGCGTGGACAATAACTTGTATACATGTTTAGTTGAGAAAAACGCTTCTTTCACTTTCAAGAAGTCTTATTACTTTTACTCTTCATGATGGAAATATTATTTTGTGTACATGCCTTCGGCTTCACATGTTAAAACTAGCTTTATGTTCCGAGTCCTTCAAAATAATAGATTAATAATCAAAGACAATAAACAAATCGAGTCAATCCGAACTAATCCATAATGGAGTATACTGGCAAAATATACCAAATGTTTTGTATTTGATCTGGTGTTCGAACAGTGAACACGTTGGTAAGTGACTTACTGGAGCTAACTAAGTACACAGTTCTAGTTCATTAATTGTGTTTGTTATTCAGATAGTTTCATAGTTTTGTTGTGTATTTACTTAAGTTTAAAATTGAATATGAGCTCCGAATGAGACTAATTCTTGTTACATCCAGAAGAGTCTGAGAGTTCTTTTTTTTTATCGATTTTCGAAAGAAGTAACGGAAAATGTTAATGATAAACAAATTAAATCAGTTGAACAAATGGAAAGATTATCCCAAGGATTTTTTAAATGTAGAAAGAAAACAAGTACATTTGCTAGATTGATATCCCCGCCAAATGAATTTTGTTTATAGATGGGTGCAAATCCCTTGATGTATGGTAGAATCCTAACAAAATGAGGCATGTTTAATCACAATTTGAAACCTTGGACCACAGTATGTGACCTTGACCCTAGAGGACCTGAGGCTTACCTGTGACACACATTCAGATAAAGAACAATAATTGTCGAAAGTTATTACAGAATCCCTTGATACATAGCAAAGAAATGGCTTAATTATGAATAAGAAGAACATATCCTATTAAAAATGGATATGTTTTTTGTCTCACTTTGACGTGCATCAACCTCTAATCCATATATACATGCATACCAAGTTTACATAAAATCTGCCCAAGAAGTTCCAAGACGTGGCTCCGGATAAAAAAATGTGCATATTTTAAGTAATTATTTAATGGTATTTAATGTGCATCATCTTCTAACCCATATATAAACATGCATACCAAGTTTCAATAAAATCGACCTTAGTAGTTCCGAAATATGGCTCTGGACACAAAAGTGTTCCGTACAGAGGGATGGAAGAACGGACAGATGGACAACGCCAAAGTAATATCCCTCTGCCTATGGCGGGGGATGATAAGTCATGTTGGTGTTCAAACTTGGTCACTACTATTTGAAGTTGAAAAAAGTGCTAGTTAACCTTCTAAAAATTGCCTTTTTGCCTAATGTTCTACAAAACAAAAACAAAACAAAAAGATTGAATAATATGAGGTCTGAACCAGATTAATAAACAGATGACCCGCTGTTAGACAAAATTGCTTCATGTGGATTGAGCATGTATTCCTGCTTGCAATTATAAACATTTTAAAGCTTATTTACTTGATGGTCCTATAGTTAAGGACATACCTTCCTCTCATACGTCTTGGTTACCGATACACGGCTCTTTTTCTCATGAAATCCATCTTTTTTTGTGATTCCCAGAAGCGAGTTCCCTGTTGCACTTTTGCCATGGCCGGTAAGTCCAACAAGAAGTATCCTTAGATCTGGATCAAATGTAAAACTTATATCAATTGGTGATATGATGACTATGGTATCATAAAATAAGATTGTAAAGTCCCTATTGGTTTCATCAGACTGGACTTGTCGTACATTCGTCATGTCTGTCCAGACAGCTGTTCGTCTGTCTGTTAGTCCACAAAATTAGTTTCTGCAATTTCTCAAGAAGCACTGCATATACTTCGACAAAACTTGGTATTTTTATCCATGAACCCTTTTTTTTACCAGAGGTCATGAGTCAGGTTGCTGTTTGTAAAAGTGAAACAAAACTTAAAATTGTCATAAGTAAAAAAAGAACATTAGATATTACCATGACATTTAATATACACAATTAGATAAAGGTTTCCGATATAAAACAAACGTTCTAATAGTTGACTTAACAGAATTTGTGGGCAAGATCAAGAAGAAGCATAAACGAAGCACGTGAACACAAGCTCGTACCACACGTGCAACACATGTACTACACAAGTATCATATAAAACATAAAGCTTATTGCTCCTCTATTAAAATTACCCCATCCTTAAATTATTCAACATTTTTGTGATGAGTTCAACATGGATGTGAAAACTTAACCTTCGACCCTTTATAACTTATGGGCACTTGAATGAAGCCGTTTTGGGGAAATGGATGAATATTCCATCGGCAGTCAGATGATAGAATGGGTTATAAATGAGATAAATATGTTATTATGTCATCAGAGCAATGAGTTAACATTAATGATAAAACAAAAATAATAATAATAATATAATGCAACCAGGAATGGATACTATTTTAATGAATGTTATATTGAGTTGAACAGTTTAATGATTTTCATTTAAAGTACAAATGTAATTATTTGTAGATTGTGCCGTTTGTTACCTTTTATTTCAGATGAACATAGTGATTGAGTTACGAGTGTTACAAGCTAAACAGTGCATTTTTTCATAAAAAGGGTTCAAATCCGGTTGTGTTGAAAACATCCGAACCAAATGCATTTTTAGTTGCAAACAACTTATGTTATTTGCAAAAATCCTGTAGTTTAAAAATTGAATAAAGTAAGTACCATTTAAACTCCCCAAGGACGATCCCAGGCCCGACTGAAAGAGGAGGTGGGTTGGGCGTAGAACTAATTACCCTTCCCTGTGTACATACCGCCAGCTACACTTAAGCACGGCTTTTGATAAAGTCAGCCATTCTAAACTTCTCTATAAACGACATGAACATGGTATCAGATGCTGTACTCTTGACTGGATCCGTTCTTTCTTAATATGTCGAACTCAAGTTGTCGTTCTGGAGGGCGAGACATCTGATGAAGTTCCTGTGACATCTGGTGTGCCCCAAGGCTCTGTCCTAGGCCCCTTCTTATTTCTTCTCTATATAAACAACCTACCAGATCATGTTAAATCCCAAGTCCGTCTCTTCGCTGATGACACTGCTGTCTACCTCACGATCAACAATCTAAATGATTGCAACCAATAACAGCATGATCGTAACACCTTGGAACAATGGGAAACCAAATTGGAAATGCCTTTTAACCCCAGTAAATGCCATATCCTTAATAAAAGTGCAAAATACTTAGGAGTAGACTTATCCGAAGACCTTTCTTTCAACACTCACATTTATAGAATATGTACAACAGCAAATAGAACACTTGGTTTCATTTAACATTACATCCAAATTAAGAACAAAACAGTAAAAGAAACTGCCTATAAAACTCTTGTCAGGCCTCAAGTAGAATACTCGTCTCCAGTCTGGTCGCCGTACACTAAACTAAACATCAATAAAATCGAAATGGTTCAGCGAAGAGCAATCATAACAGCTATTCCACTTATGAGGGTGTCTCAGACATGCAACGGTCACTTGGTATAAGATCTCTAGAGAACAGACGGACTGATGCTAAAATAGTATTATTTTTCAAAATTATCCATTCATTAGTAGCTGTCCCCTTCCCCACATATTTGGAAAAAACCAAGAGACTGACTCGCCATACACATCCTTTAGCTTGTAGGCAGATTCATACAGTTGCTAACTATTATACATTTTCTTCTTTTCCCAGCACTGTCATACTATGGAATAACCTCCCATTAGTAATTGTCCTTCTGCAACGCTTGAATCCTTCAAGCTGGCAGTAAGCCAAATTCTATACAATTAGCTGCGGCAGTGTTTTAAATCTGAGTTTAACTCTTGTCTATACATATACTAACACTTTCAAACTTTGTTTCAGTCTTACTTTCTTTCTTTGGCGTCTCACTGTCAATACTTGTATTGTACAATATTGTATAAATCTTTTTCTTGCACTGACAGCGCGAACTGTTAATAATACCCGAAAGGGGGTTCAACAGTATCCGAATATAGATAGATAACTACAGAAATTAAAAACAGCATAAAAACAGACGTACCGAACCTAGGAGAAAATGGACCTCCATGGAAGGTATATATGATGCGGAGTGGTGAAAGCCAGAGTCAACTGAAAGCAGTCAGGCTGGATACCATGGTCTCAACCAGGACTATCACCACTATTGGTGCATGGTATGTCAGAAACATGTACGAGACCGGGAAGACACCGAATGTGGCCGTAGAATTGAAGAAGTTCCACCTCACTATCATATGAATCAGCGAATCAATATGGACTGGTTCTGGGCAGAAGTGACTGACTTCCAGGGAGTAACTCCTGATCTTGGGGCATTAGCAGGTCCAAGTCGGCAGAGGACACGCTCATCTGGTGGGAGGCACACAAATAAGGGGTCATGAAAGCCTCTTTCCATACAAAGGAAAAGAGGATCGACATGGACATAATTCAGTGCTATGCCCTGACGAACGACAATGAAGAGGACGAGGAGAACAACTTTTAAAACATCATAGAAGACAGTACAAAGAGGAACATCTTTTTTGTAATGGGCGACTTATACGCTAAGATCAGTGACAACTGAAGACATGAGGAGATCATGGGGCAGCAATGTCTAGGTGGGATGAACGACAAAGGTGATAGATTCGCTGACCTGTAAACCACAAGTAGCCTGTTAATCGGACGAAGTGTTTTCCACCACAGAAGGATATTCAAGGCAACTGGTGTGACACCAGACCTGTCAACGGAGAAACAGATCGACCACTTGAGCATTGTGAGGAAGTATTTTTCACTCTCATCAGGATTTAGGCGTCAAGCAAAGGGCGGACAGGGGTTGGACAGGGGGCCCTGCCAACGCCATCGTTACAACATCAGCTCCAGATGATTAACAAAATGAAGGTGATATGTCATCTATGTTAGGAATCTCTACATGATGGGATATAACATTATCACCAAACTATTGTAAGAACTTAGAAAAAAAGCAAAGTTCATCAGCTTAACATTGCGCAAATTAAGCAGTGAAGGGCTAGATTATGGCTTATTAATGAAATTAAGCGGTTGAAGATGAAAGAACTTTGAAACTTCTGATAATGCAATGTTCTATTAAGCTGTGTCGCACCGGACGTACCCAAAGTTTGCTACATGAGAAATGGCAAACCAGTTAGCGCCAAACTAAGCTTGTTAGCGGGACTTTATCGCCAAGGGTTTAATTGCATGGATACAGGGGTGTCTATTATAGGGGAAATATCAACATTCGCGTTCTCAACAAAGGAACTAAAGTTAATAGCAAGTTCTATTTCAATAAGGTATTGAAGCCGTTTCCTTTGAAATGACGTTCCTAAACTGTTTCGATAAGGTGGATAATCACTGGTTTACCATCAGGACAGTGCCTAAAGTCACATATCTTAACAGACCCTCCAGTTTCCTAGAAGGAGAAAGCAAACTTGAAGTGACTGTGAGGAATGAATGCCGAAGTCTCCGGACACTGTTCCCATGGACTTTAGTATACAGGGAATTCTAACACGTCATCTGCAGAAGCGCAACGTAAACTCTGTTATAGGTCTTATAAAGGCTATTAAGGATGAGTGGAGAAAAATGGACCAACATATTATTAACAAGACTTTTGAATTGTGGCCAAAAAGCTTATTAACACATGTCATGGATCACATCAATAACACATAATTCAATAAAAATACTGTTGCAATTCTTATTTTGCGTCATTAATTTTGTTAAAATATAATATTGGCACATCTCTAGGATCATCGTTGATGCTTCATTATGGGGGTTGCATATTTTTAATGTTTGTAACTTTTTATTTTGCGATAAATTTAAACCTAAAAAATGTATTACAACGCGAGTAAAAGAAATTTGGACAATCTTATCTTAGCTTGTACTCCACATAATTACAGATTCGGGAACCTTACTGTTGAGTATAATCTCATAAATGAACAATTGTTACCACCTATGAAAGTTTTGAAATTATAAACAAAAAAAACGAATAATAGATTGGAATTTAAAAAAAAATGTAATGAAACAAATATGGTCATAGGTAGATTGTTGTGAGATTGTCTTAAGGGAAGCGGGTTGTGGTTTAACTATGATTGCATCAATGGTATTTATGAACACTCTCAACACAACAATATCACCTTACCTTGACATTGACCTACTTTGGACTATCCCTTATTTAGAATGTCCAAATTCCTGGTTTACCCAAATGGTGTGTGTAACATCAATCCAGTCGCTACAAAGCTTTGTAGTTTTAAAGGATATTGTCTTTGAAATATCCCACACCCACATCAACTGACCTCATTTTGACATTGACCTAAATTCAGACTTTTGGTAACCCAAAAATGATGTGTTTGTCTAACTTCAATACCGCTTATTACAAATTGTGATACTTGCGTGGATAACAGCCCATCTTAATGTAATGATAGTATAATAATGTTTGTCGTAAATATGGATTTTATTTGTTAACGGTATGTCTGAAATTAAATTATTGTATTTGTTTTACTTTTATCGACTGTCTGTATATGTTATTTTGTATAATTAACTGGTCATTTCATTAAATCAAAATGGTTTTATTGTCTTTTCCATAATTATTTTATTTTTACTTTGCATGCATTTTTTTTGCAGAAAATGTTCTGTATTGAACATTCTCGCTACCTATTTTTTCTGTTCATAATTTAATATGATTTTGTTCTTTTTATTTATTGAATAAATCTTTAAATACAAATCTGGTTCAACTTATTTCAAATGGACTAGAGAACTTTCTTTACAGAATCTGTACATATTTTGTGTAATTCATTCTCTACATATTCTGCCCACATTATACCAATACCTTTTCGTGCAGGTTATTGGTACTGAGATGTTCTACTTGCTATGTAACATTCTTTTCAAAATGTCGTCAATGTTCATGGGATCAAAATAGACCATAATTTAAATTGTTGATCAGTAAAATATGCCCTGGAAAGGAGGCATATAATAATGGCATAATTCTGGAAAGGATTAAAAGAAAATGTATATAATGTAAGAGACGTTTAAGGGGAATTGCATAGTACAAGTACCATACCTTTATTTAAATGGTTTACAGGTGTTTAACTCTTTAGTCAATTTGTTTGTGTGGATCATAGTTATCTTACATTTGAAAGTATTTAAATAAAACTGTTTACTTTAAAAGAGGGCATTGAGAGAAATGGCATAAGCCACAACTATGTTGTCAGTATTTTGTGAGGTTTTGCCCTGTGCTTTTTTTTGTAAAGTCAATTTCATTTCTTGGGAGCAGCATAACTTTGCAAGTAGTGAATGTATTCAAATGGACCTTTAAATAATTGTATATTGCTTAAAGAGAAAAGTTCAAGTATAATTTAAAACAATCTCTTCAGTCATTTCCCCTTGTTATTTTTTCACGTGCAAAGCATACATTCACAAGTATTGAAGGGATACAATTTAAACTGTGTACATTGATAGGGTACACGAACCACAACTCTTTCCACAGCAGTTTTGGAATGATTGCATTTTGTTATGTTTTTAGCAGAACATAATTTCATACTGTAATGTTCAGGTCCCAACTATACCTAAAAACTTATTAGATGAATTCATATAAAACTTTAAAAGTGTAATATAAAAATATGCTAATTCTTTCTTCAATATAAATACGGTTATTGCTCTTTGATAATTTTCTTGTTAAGTCTATAATTCCATTACAATGGAAGACATTGAAATGGAACTACATAGATTTACGGTGAACAGGGGGGTAAGTGCAGAATGCAAGAACTATAACTCTCTTTAGTATTTTTGGGGAGTTTTTGTCCTCAGAATTATTATGAATGACAAAGTTACAGTCTATTTAAACTATTTTAGGCCAAATTTGTTCTTTGAAGTGTGACTTTTACCTTTGAATTATGGAGACAAATGTATCACAAAAAACATTGTCTTATGATGAATCATTTTTTTCCAAGTTATTTTAAAATCTATATATGGCAAGGCAGAAATGTTCAACCTATTTTACCATGGAATGAATTCGTGCCAAGTTATATCAAACTCCATCAATATATGGCAAAATTTTAGTGTAGACAGGAATGTTCAACCAGTTGTATGGCCAAAATGAACTTTTGACACCTTTGACATACGGTGACGGTTGTGTAACGCCATACATCATACTATGATGGTTTACTTCTTTGCCGAGTTTTGGTTTAATTCCGAAGTATATTGAATAATTTAGTTAGGGTTAGGAAGTAGTTAGGGCTGAGACAGGATTTATCAAGTTGTATGGACAATTTTGACCTCTAACCCCTAAGTTTGACCTTGACCTTTCAGGTAGGGAGACGGGTGCTACATGTGACACGTCGTCTAATGATGGTGGATATTTGTTCAAAGTTATTTAAAAATCTATCTATAAATGGCAAGGCTGATACAGGAAATTTTACACGTACAGATGTCCAGACAGATGGTGTGACTACTATATATTCCCTCTTCTTCGAAAAGGGGCATATAATTAATTGAACCTTGAATACCACAAACACACATAATACCCACAAGAAAATTGAACTATCATGAATAACATTGTAGTCAAAGGGGATTTACTGGGCCAATCCTATATTCAATATTTATTAGTGTTGTCTGACAATTTACATTAGCTTAATTTGTGTCTATACTGGTAACATGTTTTTTTCTAAGATTTTACCTAGTTTGTGAACGCATGCGATCTTGATATGAACTCAATATATAATGAAGATAAACATTCTGATCAAGTTTTGTCAAGATTGGGTCATCATTTTGCCTCTAGAGTGGTCAAACAGTTTTTCTAACATTTGACCTGGTAACCTTGTTTTTGGACGTTCATGACCCAGACTATAACTCAACCTAGAAAATGTTCAGATTTACATTCTGACCAAGTTTTATCGAGATTTAGTCATTACTGTAGCTTCTAGAGTGGTAACAATTTTTTTTACTAAGATTTGATTTCCTGAGCTAGTTATAGTTCTCAACAATATAAATAACGATACGGTTTTCGGGAGTAAAACCACTAGACGATGAGTGAATGCAATTGCAAATTATGTATCACTAGTACATGTTGAATACACTGGGACAAAACAAATCAATATAAATGATATATTTTAAAATACATAAGACTACAAGGTAAGTCATAAGAACAATTGACATATAATAATGGTAAATCAGGTAAATGTATAAAATAGTTTAAATGTTCATTGGTTTATGGCAGCAATATTGAGAACAAGTAACATTTTACCTTTTGTTTGTGGTTCCTTTAATTCATCTGATCCAATGTATGTTTCAAATATGTATGCTGATGCACCCTTGGGAACTTAAAAGTAGACATTGTATCATTAACACACTTATTTATGTATTTATGTTGAATATTTAAAATCATTCTTTTTTTGCTATTGCGAGGAGTTTTGAGAATTATATTAAGTTAATTCATCCATCATGTGTTGACAACAAAAATACTCATTACGCCTAAATCAGTTACTCATTGATAATTGTGAACAGTATATTAATACATGTAATGATATAATTATAAATTATCTGCGTAAGGTTTGAGTTTCATGCAGTTTATTTAAGCAAAAAAGGTTTGGAAGAAATTTATATTTGGTTAAGAGATTATTTTCTGTTGTGCAAACATGTTTTGACAGCAAAACGTAAAAGTCATAGAAAATATCACATTTTTAAACCAAAGAATCAAATTAGAGTTATTTACGCTATGATCGATATTGAACATAATGATGATCTAGAACATATATGTGATATTTCAATTTGGTCAAGTTCAATTTGCCATTTGCGAAATGATATTAAACTAATGACTGTATTGTGGGATTCGTTTTTTGTTTAACAGCTTACACTCGTTAAGGCATTGTAAACTAGAACCTGTAGCACAAAGTAAGAAAATGGGAGTAATAAAGTACCAACTTTTGGGATAAAAAAAGAAACTGGTAAATGTTTATATTTAGTCCCTGAAAATGGCACACATAGCAATCATAGTGTCCGTCAGTCTGTCTTTCTGTTTGTCTGTGCCAAGTATCCTGTCGCATCTATAATTTTGCCAGCTTTAGATGGATTTAAAAAAAAAACTGGCACAAATTCCCTTAATCATAAGATGACACGTCGTGTAAAACACCCAAGTTCAAGGTAATAATTAGACGTCAAAAGTCGAATTCCCCGTGTCAGCCATAACTTTACCGTAGATATATGCGTTAAGAAAGAACAATTTGTAATAATTATATATATGAGAAAGAAATTGTTCAAACAGTGTAAAAATTAAGCATCTTATACCCGTGCGCTTTCCACTATACGTCTTCTTCAGAGTTGTAAACCGATATACACTAGGGTATATCAGTATACACCCCTGAAGAAGACGTATAGTTTATTGTATATATAGTATAATGAAAACAATCACATGTTATGATTGTTCACTATTTCTACAACAACAATAACACCTTAGTGTATTACAGAATCGCAAACACCAACAAGGACAGTATACACAATAAAACACGCATTACATAATTCTCAAAACATTTGTCCCACTATTTAGACTGTACTTCTTCAACAGCTACTACAATGACTTATTTTACTATTTCTACTAGTAGTTCTAAGTATAATTCTAATTTTAAGTATATCAAAACAAAAGCAACACCAATAGCAACTACTACCAGTACTATTTAAGTATAGATAAGTGATGTGTAACAGTATCTTATCTTACTAGTTTTTTGGAAGATAGCTCAGTGATATAAGTGACATAATATATGATTTTGGTATAAAAAGGAATGGGAACAATTATTCCACACACACTTGGGAAAATAAATCAAATGTTGCAGGGAATTCAAATGTGTTTCATAATCATGCTAATCAGTTTCTATTGGATGTATAAAATTAACCAGTTCTTAAATGGGTTTTGTGTTTTTGTTAGCATGAAATCCATGTATTTTATGTTGAGCTCACATTATCAAGTGTACTACTTGTATTACATTTTCTCTAATCATAACGCATTACGCTTTTGATGGATAACATTGGATATAATATATAACTAGTTCATAGTATATATTAATTATTTTATGCTATATGCACATAATATTATTTTATTATATTTCATATTTAAATACTTGGTTCCTTCATAGTCAATAGAGTTGCATTTTTCTGTTATTATGTATTCGAAATAAGTTTGTAATCTTATTAATACTATTCTTTAGTGCTTATGGTATTTTGATGTATTTATTGACTGAACTATTATTATTTCTTATTAATAGTTGAAAGAAAAATTCCCGTAAGAAGAAACTAAAACATAATAGGTACTAAGTGTGAACAAATATATCAACCACTGTTTACCAGCAAAATACGTACATGACATAGCCATTTAATGATTAAAACTGTTGCGGATATTGCAATTTAATGAGTATTAGACAGCTCTGCTTTACAGACGGTCGATTGAAAGCAAGGGATTCTAGAAAGTCATAATACATCCGAAATCGCATGAGAGGAGCGCCCAACAGAGACCGTATAATCACTGCGCTTCTCAAATACGTTGAGTTCAGTATTTATCATATCAATATAATATTTCTTTATGTTTAAAAAAAAGTAAAACAATTAAGCACTGTCGGATTTTAATTAAACAACATTTTTCATGTCGAACTACATATTACAGTTAGGGATAGGAATTAGTTAGGGCTGAGACAGGAATTATCAAGCTGTTTTATGGCCAACTTTGACCGTTAACCCCTAAGTGTGACCTTGACCTTTGAGGTAGGGAGACGGAAGCTACATGTGACACGTCGTTTAATGATGATGGATATTTGTTCAAAGTTATTTAAAAATCTATCAATAAATGGCAAAGTTATGGCTGATACAGGAAATTTCACACGTACAGATGTCCATACAGATGGTGTGACTACTATATATTCCCCCTTTTTCGAAAGGGGGCATATAATTAATTGAACCTCGAATACCACAAACACACATGATACACACAAGTAAATTGAACTTTCATAAATTACATTCTAGTCAAAGGGGATTCACTGGGCCAATCCTATATTCAATATTAATAAGAGTTGTCTGACAATTTACATTAGCTTAATTTGTGTCTATATTGATAACATGTTTTTTCTAAGATTTGACCTAGTTTGTGAACGCATGTGATCTATCTTCGATCTCAGTATATAATGAAGATAAACATTCTGATCAAGTTTCATCAAGATTGAGTCATCACTGCTGCCTCTTGAGTGGTCAATTTATTTTCTTACATTTGACCTGGTGACCTTGTTTTTGGACGTTCATGATCGAGACTATAACTCAGCCTAGAAAATGTCAAGATTAACATTCTGACCAAGTTTTATTGAAATTTACGGTTTTATGGAGTAGAACCACTAGAAGATGAGTGAATGCAATTGCAAATTAGGTATCACTATTACATGTTCAATACACTGGGACAAAACAAATCAACACAAATTATATATTTTAAAATACATAAGACTACAATGTAAGTCATAAAAAACAATTAACATATAATAATGGTAAATCAGGTAAAAGTATAAAATAGTTTAAATGTTCATTGGGTTATGGCAGCAATATTGAGAACAAGTAACGTTTTACCTTTTATTTGGAGGTCCTTTAATTCATCCGATCCAATGTATGTTTCATTCATGTCTGATGATGCACCCTTGGGAACTTAAAAGTAGATATTGTATTATTTACACACTAATTTATGTATTTATGTTGAATATTTAAAATCATTCTTTTTTGCTATTGAGAGGAGTTTTGAGAATTATATTAAGTTTATTCATCCATCATGTGTTGACAACAAAAAATACTCATTACGCCTAAATCAGTTACTCATTGATAATTGTGAACAGTATATTAATACATGTAATGATATAATTATAAATTATCTGCGTAAGGTTTGAGTTTCATGCAGTTTATTTAAGCAAAAAAGGTTTGGAAGATCTTTATATTTGGTTAAGAGATTATTTTCTGTTGTGCAAACATGTTTTGACAGCAAAACATAAAAGTCATGGAAAATATCACATTTTGAAACCAAAGAATCAAATTAGAGTTATTTACGCTATGATCGATATTGAACATAATGATGTTCCGGAACATATATGTGATCGTTCAATATGGTCAAGTTCAATTTGCCATTTGCGAAATGATATTAAACTAATGACTGGATTCTGGGATTTGTTTTTTGTTTAACAGCTTACACTCGTTTAGGCAATGTGAACTAGAGCCTGTAGCATAAAGGAAGAAAATGGGAGTAATAAAGTACCCACTTTTGTGATAAAAAAAGAAACTCCGCACTGGTTAATGTTTTTATGTAGCCCTTGAAAATGGCACACATAGCAGTCATAGTGTCCGTCAGTCTGTCTGTCTGTTTGTCTGTGCCAAGTATCATGTCGCATCCATAACTTTGCCAGTCTTAGATGGATTTTCGAAAACACGTGGCACAAATGCCCTTTACCATAAAATGACACGTCGTGTAAAAAACCCACGTTCAAGGTAATAATTAAAAGTCAAAGGTCACATTCACTTCGTCAGCAATTGCTTTACCGTATATAT
>VMBQ01001773.1:48445-70724 GCA_007657795.1 Dreissena rostriformis
CACCACCGCCACCACCACCACCACCACCACCACCACCACCACCGCTGTTCAGTGACAAAAAACGTATTCACACAATGGCTGCCACTACAACTGACAGCCCATATGGGGGGCATGCATGTTTTACAAACAGCCCTTGTTAAGTTGCCTTCAGACTAAAATGAATATAAATGTTTCCAGTGCAGTGTTTATATGTCTTTATGTTTTACAAACATTCGTAAAAAAGGAACAACTGCTGATCATCTCACTACATTTTCATATTTTGTTCGATCAATTTAAAGTGTGTTTATACCTCTTTCATGTCAGTAATTATCTCTTGACAGATGCTGATCTTTTGAACAAGTCTGATGTGGCGCTCCTGATCGCAAAGTGGGATTACTACCAGAACTACACGGGAAGTGAAAACCAGACTGGCACTGTCTTAGATCTGCTAGACCAGTTGCAGGACCCCTCATTCGACAAATGTAAGTAACCAGTCCAGAAACAGGTAAGTATAATATACACACTTCTGGCTGGAATATTGGATCTCAAGTAGGTATACCATATTCCAGTATGAATACACTGCAGATTTGTTATATCACTGTTTTGCAGGATTCATGGATTGTGATGACAATATAACCAGATTGAGCTTGTCAGGTCATTCATTTATACATTATCATATTTTCACTCAAATCTCAAAACAGGTTATTTATTAAGAATGTGTATTGTTGCTTAATGTGTTACATCTTTGTGTGAATAATTTGGATTTAAAAAAAGATATTATTCCATGTAAATATTTTAAAATCTGTATAATGAAAACCCGAAACACACTTCCAAATGGTATTGATGACATGATGTTTACAAAATCTATCTTCAAATAAACAGTGCTGATCCATTTCTTGTTAATCCTTTGTCATTTTAAAAGGAATTGTGAAAAATATGCTGCATGTACAGCGTTATGTCATCCACTTGGAAAGTCTGGGTATATTGATTGCTGAAATGTCATCCACTTGGAAAGTCTGGGTATATTGATTGCTGAAATGTCATTCACTTGGAAAGTCTGGGTATATTGATTGCTGAATAAAAACTTTAAAGCGCAGATATCTTTGAGATTTTTTACTTTCAGTGAAAACTTTTGTAGTGCATTAATAAAATGATATTGCAATTTGATTTGACAATGTCTTTTATCTTAACTACGGTAAAGCAAATCAGCAGTGTATTGTTTGGCGCATTACATAAGCCAGAATGACATGTACAATTGAGAGCCTAAAAAATTGAAAATCCGTATAATGATTTACTTATATGGAAGACGAAAAATCAATATTTCACCAAAAAAATATTGTTAAAGGGATAAAACTAAAATTGTTGTTCCCATACTGCCAACATTTAACAATGAATGGTTTTATCTGATAAATTTGAATCCATAGTAAATATTTGTCTTATCTGATACCACAGTGATATATTTGTCTCATCTGTTACCATGGAAATGCTCACATTACAGGGGATGGGGAGCTGATAAGCCATCTACTGTACGACCTCAACGTGACTGCCTACATCCATGACTACTGGAAGGTGTCCAAAAAAAATCTAGCGTAAGTCGGAACAGTCCTTATTATTGACACACTCATAAGTCCACAGTCCTTTGTACAGATATAGTCCTGTGGCCTTAGTCCTTTTATAGACACAATTGTAAGTCTTTAGTCCCTTATATAGACACTGTCCTAAGTCATAAGTTAAAATAATTGTTAAAATAAAAAATAATTTCTATGTATCATTGTTTATCAGCCAATTAAAGTAATGTCTCTTTTGCTAGATTGTTTCTTCATTTGCAGGATTGTGGGTGCCTTTGTGAGCACACTGGGGGGTCTGACTGCAGTCTACCCTAAGAGGTAAGCTGACAGTGTGTGCTGTGTACAGTGAACCTCCTGTCTAAACATCACAATCATTTGGTACGAGTGGGTGAACTAAGCAGAGACATGTTTTGATGAGCCTTGTTTGGGGAAAATGGGGTTTATTGCATGTGCGTAAAGTGTTGTCGCCTTAACTGGATTTTTGTTATGAAGAGACTTCCTTTAAACAAAAATACCATAAACGCGGAAAGTGGTGTCACTGATTAGCCTATACAGCCTGTACAGGCTAATCTGGGACGACACTTTACTCACATGCATTAAGCCTGGTTTTCCCAGAACAAGGCTTCCATGTTGAACCAAATAAATTGTATGCAAAATCAATTAGATTAACTGTATCCAGACTGTATACCATTAGACTACGCTGGTCAGTCTTTGTCAGTTATAAAGCTAACAATTTGTACTAAAATGTATCCTTCTTATCTGGCGAGGTTTACTGTACATATACTTGAATGTAGCCCCAGTTGGCTCTGGTGTCGGGTCTTACCGTTTTTTACCTTTCCTCATCGGAGCTTCAGCTTTGTATAAGTCCTGGCTTGGAACATGTTGAATGTCAGTGTGGTTTTGAAACCTTTTTTATGAGCTGCGTCATGCAAAAATAGGTTTCATGCCAAATGTGTCCAGTGTAGCTTCAGACCAGCCTGCACATTCTCGCAGTCTGCACAGGAGCTGCCATGTCTGCTTTGAAGTTACACAAGGTTTTGTGGTCTCATTAGCAGATAGTGTAGCTCCAGACCAGAATGCGTGAATATGCATACATAAATGAGTCGGGGTTCTGAGAAAAATGGGCATAATGCATGTGCGTAAAGTATTGTCCCTGATTAGCCTGTGCAGTCTGCACAGGCTAATCAGGGATGACACTTTCCGCCTTAACTGGATTTTCGCTAAGAAGAGACCTCTTTCAAACGAAAAAATCCATAAAAGCAGAAATTGTCGTCCCTGATTAGCCTGTTCGGACTTCACAGGCTAATCTGGGATGACAATTTACACACAAGCATTATGCCCAGTTTTCTCAGAACACGATACAAATTAGACAAGCTGATAAGTGATCAATGATAAATGACTCCAGTCTAACCAATGTGTAGATTTTAAAAATTACATTAATGTGGTCATAATAAATAATGACATTGCTTTATAACTTATCAGGGGTAGTGGCATATTATCAATCAGTAAGTTTTGGCTGTGTTGCTTTTTTCTACAAGCTGCAAATATCGAGGACTAGCAACAAAATTTGAGGGCTGTACAGCTAACTCCTCAAATCCGAAATGTTGGATCAGTTGTGTTAGCTCGAGCAAAGGGTAACATGAATATTGCAGTAGCTGCTCTCATATTGTCACCTTAAGTTACTGTCTTTTGTTTCCTAATTTTTAGATAACTAATGAAAAAAATCACTGTAAATGCACTTGACCTGTGTTTCTGTGTCCATTATATGACCTTCGGTCTTCGAAAACGGGGCTTAATGCATGTGCGTAAAGTGTTGTCCCAGATAAGCCTTTGCAGTTTGCACAGGCTAATCAGGAAAGGCACTTTACCCTTTTATTGTATTTTTTGTTTAAAGGAATTCTCTTCTTCAATAGTGACAGAAAGTGCTGTCCCAGATCACTCAGGCTAATCTGGGACGACACTTTATGTAAATGCATTAAGCCCAGTTTTCCCAAAACACGGCTTATGTAGACTCTGAGTTGTCTTCTTCTGTATCAACCTGTCTGAGTTTTCTCTCGTCTTAACCTCTTCCAATATGATACAAACATTGTTGTTTACTGCTTTTTTGTAGTTGTGATTATGTTGTATATTGTGAGTTTTAGTTTATTTGGAATTCCTTTGTTGTTATGAATATAGATGCCACATTATCTCAATGGTGTTTAAATTATTTGTCAATTAAATAGAGTCATTTCTGTTCAAAATCATATGTTTGGTTAAAAAATAATTTAATTGGATATCATGTTATTCATTCAATAATTCAGAAATTAAATATGTCATTTTCAGTTAAAAATTATGTCATTGGATATCATATAATTCATTGAATCATTCAGAAATTAAATTTATCCCACTTTTACAGCAATTTCGGTTGATTATAGCCCCGTTGATTAAATTTCTGCTATAATACACCGCACGAAATGACGTCATATTTTCGACAAAATGACTTCATAAATCAAGCGAAAATAACAAGTTAAACTTATTTTGTTGAAATAAAAAGGTTTACTGAATGAAAGTGGGATAAATAGAATAATAGGTAAGTGTTTTGATTATGATCAGGTTTATCATGCTCGGCACGAAAACGAAAAAGCACTCGCCAAGGCTCGTGCTTTTTGTTTTCTAAGCCTCGCATGATAAACCTGATCTATAATCAACACTAACCTATTATTCTCTATATATCCTGTTTGGTTCAAACATTCTGTCATTGGATATCCTATAATTCATTCAATAATTCAGAAATTAGATATGATATGTTTGGTTCAATAATTATGTCATTAAATATCCTATAATTCATTTAATAAATCTGTTGGATAGTGTATGTTTGATTGAATAGAAATGAAGAGTTTAGCTGAACCTTGTAAGGGGGAGGGTAGGGCATTTTCGTCCCCTTAAGTGGTTCTTAAATCACACCCGTGCGGCGTTTTGCCATAGCTAGGCTCATATAGTTTCTGTACGTTACTTAACCCTTTGCATGCTGGGAAATTTGTCGTCTGCTAAAATGTCTTCTGCTGAATTTCTAAAATTAGCATTTTCTTCGATTTTTTTTCAAAGAATACTATCAGAATAGCAAACAGTTTGGGTCCTGATGAGACGCCACGTTCTGTGGCGTCTCATCTGGACCCAAACTGTTTGCAAAGGCCTTCAAAATCCGGTTCCAGCGCTCAAAGGGTTAACAAACATATTGATGGTTGCATTCTGTGCTGCAGTGACGAGTTATTGGAGCAGTTCCTGGCTCTAAACGACACATGGAAGGCCAGTTACTTCAAACGTGCCCTGGACACCAGTGACCTGCTATTCAGTGCACCCCACGTGCTAGGTATGCATGCTTTTACCAAGGGTAATATGTGTCACGTTCTGAGAAAACTGGGCATATTGCATGTGCGTAAAGTGTCGCCCCAGATTAGCCTGTGCAGCTGCACAGGCTAATCAGGGTAGACACTTTCGGACTAAACTGGATTTTCGCTAAGAAGAAACATCTTTTAAACGAAAAATTCCATAAAAGCGGAAAAATTTAGGCACAAGCATTATGCCCAATTTTCTCAGAACACGACACAAATTAGTATGAAGGTTAATCTAGAGTAGGTCATCGTGGCGTAGTGGATATTGTGTCGGCCTAGCGATCAGGAAGTCATGGGTTCAATCCCCACTGTGGGAGCGTTCTTTAAATCTTCTCCAAAGACACCAAGTACTGGTTCAAGTCTCAAGAAACGGACCCGAGAGCGTTTAAATTAGCTTTCGATGCAATCAAGCTAAAATAAATAGGTTTAAACTAATCTAGAGTAAAATAAAACCCCTAAGATCCATGTGCTCATGCAATCTTAAAAAAATATTCTAACAAATGCACATATTGAGGTCTTTGCTTCAAGTCAGAGGGCAATCAGGTTTTACAAACATCTCTTGTTACATTTGAGCCTTGATTATCAGTGGTTAAATATTTAACCCTTTGCATGCTGGGAAATTTGTCGTCTGCTAAAATGTTGTCTGCTGAATTTCTAAAATTAGCATTTTCTTCGATTTTTTTTTAAGAATACTATCAGAATAGCAAACAGTTTGGATCCTGATGAGACGCCACGTTCTGTGGCGTCTCATCTGGATCCAAACTGTTTGCAAAGGCCTTCAAAATCCGGTTCCAGCACTCAAAGGGTTAAAATGTTCATAGTCATATGACGATGGGATTTCATGAAAATGATTGAGAGCATAATATTTCTGGTAAGTTTGATAATATAGTACCAAATCGCCCACTTATACTAATTAACTACAAAATTTCTGAACAAAGTTCTGATGTTTATTCTAAATTTACTGTTTGTGTCAACAGATCCTAAAACGGAAGGTAACAACACAGTGGGAGATGTGATGGTGGTGGCATCGGTTATCATGAATAGCAGCAAACTTGACCCCAGTCTGCAAGGCCAAGTGAAGGTCGCAGGTAGGTGTTTAAATACATAGCTTGAGAACTATGTAATGCAATAACTTAGAATTTTCTTATTTAAGTTATTGGATACAGAATGTGGACTGTTCTTACATCATGTAAAGTAATTTTATATTGGCACTTATAACACTGTTTACTGTGGACCAACTCTCTGTAATTATGTGAACCAGACTTTAGGTTTAGTTTCTACAGTGTCTTTTAAACAGAACTGGTCTTAGTCATGTGATTAGGCGGGAAGGTCGAATTTTTTAGCTCTTGTGAATCTTTAAAATCTTAGTTAAAAAACATCAAAATACAGAAAAAAGTGTATTAAATATGGATATAAAGTGTTTATAGTCGATGACAAAGTGTAATGGGGAGAAAAACAAAAAGAAAGAGTGCAGAAAGCAGTGGAAGTGAAAGCGATATAGCGAACAAAGGAAAACTTTTCAAAACAGGAGGCCCGTCAGGAGATACAAACGTTTTGGTGAGTGACATTTTAAAGCGGGACTGTATGATTTTGAGATGTGTTAAATTGTAATATATTGATAATAATATGTTACAATAACACAAAATAGGCAAGATTTTTTTTACATTGAAGACGAATTNGACTCAATGCATTATTGCGTCCGTCGCCAAAAGCAACAGTGTCAGTGCCGACCAGCGACACTTGAAATCAATGACAGAAATGAATTCAATTAGCGAATGGTCCTTGTGTATAACGCATTGCTAGAGTCCTAAATAATAATGTAATACACCGATCCCTTTATCTCCAAATGGTCTCCCGACGATGTTACGCAATTCTGCAATGAACTCTAAACAACTGCTGATGATCGTTCATTGTGCTCGATTCCGGCGATTTGAAGATAGTATAAATTCTCTTTTCAGTATTAGAAAGGTGTCGCAAATGAGGCTGAAGACATTTTAAATACGTTGAGCTAAATAAGGAGAGCCGGACGCACGATAATAACACTAATAAAGGGGTACCGGGTATTAGGCCCCCTATTTTAGTGTGACAATGTATTGTGTAAAATGCGATCCCCATCAGGATAACCGTGCCTCAAATTGGCCGCAAGGGCTGCCTACAATGGCATTATGTAAGAGCCATGCTTCGGGTTTCACCAAGTCCGTCAGAGCCTGTCAAACTGCATTATGGGTCCGGGGAAATTGGGCTTTATTATACATGTAAAAATAGCTGCCAATGAACGACTTCAACCCTGTATAACCCTTGAATTCGAAACTTTCTTAAGTCAATTGCTTTTTGTCGATGGAACTATATAATAATACTACAAGTTTTATGCATAGATATATAAAATACACAATTGTCATATGTAGCAAAATGTTATAAAACCGTAGAATACACGATGCACATGCATACTAGTATGTGCCATCTGCCACATATGCCTTACCGTAATTAACCCTTTGCATGCTGGGAAATTTGTCGTCTGCTAAAATGTTGTTTGCTGAATTTCTAAAATCAGCATTTTCTTTGATTTTTTTTTCTAAGACCACTATCAGAATAGCAAACAGTTTGGATCCTGATGAGACGCCACGTTCTGTGGCGTCTCATCTGGATCCAAACTGTTTGCAAAGGCCTTCAAAATCCGGTTCCAGCGCATAAAAGGGTTAAAACAATCAAGTATGTAAACGGATTGTCATTTGTACAATATGTCTTATACAATTTCCATTTAGCGAGTCTGTACGTACCTTAAAAAAATTGATGTCTTTTTTCTAGGAACACCGGAAATATGTGGAAAGGCACCTTCTTTAATTTCTACAATCATAATACCGATGTAGCTGTATTTACCCGTGCACATGTGATGATGATTTATGTTCCTATAAAGGTTATGTTTTCAAACGTCTGTGTTGCTTATTCTCGAAACTGCGTGATGCGTTTTGAACTGACAAGTCTCAAAGACTCAATTAAATACCTTCTTATCGCTTATTACCCACAATTTTAAACTTAATAAAATATGCGAGAAAGCTTCACAAGCCAATTAACGGAGGATTTTCTGATTATAATACCAATAGAAGAGCCATAAAAAATATGACACTCTGTTGGCTACATTTGCTATCAGTCTCCCCTCACAAAGAACATGGTTTATCCCCTTCATTAATATAGCAAACGATGAGGACATATGGATATAATGAGGTTTTAATCTTTGAACGCCGTGCGGCCATTCTGATGCCTACCGGTTCTCTTCATCCTTCACGCGCTAATCCTTGACACGTCGATGATAAATCATCCTCAACCGGAATAATGATACGCCAGCCTACGTCGCGCTTCATAATTTTCAGACGGTATCGACATATTCGGACAGTGTTAAATTAATAAAGGAGACATCTGACAAGATAGCTTCATTATAAAATGAATTTTGAAATTCTTAAAAACATCCAACGATGAGAGTTTTTTTGACTCCAAACCTATCCCAAGTATCCATCAGGTAATCTTTTTTAGCACATTGACCGCTTGTAAATCTCCCCTATTGTGCAAATTCTTTCTGGTTGTGTAGTAATTTTTCAAAGTTGACAAATTGCTTTGTCTTAAACCCGGATTCAGCATGTTTTCCAGCATTACTCGCGCGGACCGCAACCTATGCCTTCAGAAANCGGAAGTTGGGTGAACAAGTAACGAGGGTCGAGGAAAAGACAGAGAGTATTGACTTTGCCCTGAGTGCTGTAAACAGTAAAGTGAGTGAGCTGGAGAAACAGAAGAATACTTTGCAGGACGAAATTGTGTACTTGCAATCCCAATCTATGAGGAACAATTTGATGTTCAGTGGCTTACCGGAACAACCCTCCGGTACTAAAGAAGATACGGATAGCACGTTACGGGCATTTCTTCACGAGAAAATGAAGCTGGCCAAAGAGGAAGCAGCATCCATTAGGCTGGAACGAGTACACCCGGGATCGCTGGTACACGGAAAAACACGGAACATTGTGGCCAAATTCAGCTACTTCAAAGACAGAGAAATGGTAAGGAAAAAATGGAAAGAACTGGACGGCACAGGTTTCCCTGTCTTTGAGCAATATCCCCCGGAAGTATTACAGAAAAGACGGGTATTGGTGCCGAAAATGAAAGAGGCGAGGCGGCTGGGAAAAAGAGCGTACCTGGCCTTCGATACGCTCTATATTGACGGAACCCCAGTGCGTGCCTAGGAACACGGCAGTGATGAACTGAAAATCCTGTCCTGGAATGTTAACGGACTTACCAATTGTAAAAAGTTATGTTCGAATTTTGTAAATATTTTGAGTTCTAATGATATATGTTTTTTGTTTGAATCCTGGAAGAATAGCTCAAGTTATATAGATTTGATTGGATATTTATCTTTTAACTTTTATAGAAAATTCTAACATCGAAAAGCTCGAAGAAATAGTGGTGGTATTGTTGTCCATATTAAAGAAGAACTAGCCAACGGTGTTTCAATTGTAAAAAATCATTATGATACAATAATTTGGTTAAAATTTTATCGTACATTTGTTAATATCCCAGATGATTTTTATATATGTGCCACTTATGTATGGGGACATGATTCTCCAGTATATAATATATTTAATGTAGATCTCTTTGAAATTTTAGAGAACAATTTAACTTATTTTTCTGAATTGGTAAAATATTTGTTACTGGCGATCTTAATAGCAGAGTTGGCAATTAATGTGATTTTATTGTACAAGATAAAATAAATACTGTATATGATGACTCATATTACTGCCCAGATAACACCTCAGTTAGGGCCCCTGTAAATAGTTCACTAAATTGTAATGGAGTTAGATTACTTGATTTATGCAAATCCACTAGTTTACGTATTGTTAATGGTAGAGTTGGCAATAGCTGTAAGCAAACCTTTTATTCGAATTATGGTATGTCTGTCATTGACTATTTGTTGACAAAAGAATGCAGCTTTTCAAATATATCGGATTTTACCGTGCATGATTTTAATGAGTTCAGTGATCACGCCCCGTTACATTTTTTGTTATTATGTAATTGTGTCTCGTCAGAGTATCAGTCTTACACCGATGTCAATTATAAATGGGACGATGTGTTACGAGAGCAATTTCGTTCAGGGATTATTTCTATGTTACCTGCATTTAATAATAGTGTGCACCATATAGATTTTTCAAGTCATTCATCAATTAATGACGTTTAGAATAATTTTACCGAAGCTATTCGCAGTGTTGCGGACCCGTTATTTTCCAAATGTCGTGTTTATAATACAAACCCTAGTTTTAATGTTAATACCTGTATAAAGCATGCGGAATGGTTTGACCACGAGTGCGTTACTGCACGAAATTTGTACCACGCTGCTTTACGTGTTTTTAACTCTTGTAAAACAGAAACTAACAGAGAATGTATATGTTCAAGTAAGTAATATTATGAAGACTTAATTCGCAGGAAGAAAGCCGTTTGCTATAGGCAAAAAATGTTGAAGATCGAAAATTTAAAGCCACACACCTTATTTGTCATAGTAAATTTAAGTATAAATAAGAAACATATTTTATCTATGCCAATTAGAATATATCTGGTGGTTACAAGGTAGAAATCTGTCGTTTATACGCTTTAAAACTTAAAAATAATTGCGTTTGTCGAAATGGACGTATATGTCTAGAAATCCTACTTTTGATTTTACAAGCAGTACTGTTTGAAAAATAATAAATTACTTGCTAAATAGGCTATAGATTTAATCTTATCTATGCCAATTAGAATATATCTGGTAGTTACACGGTAGTAATTCGTCTTCTTTGCGCTTTTAAACTTAAAATAATTGCGTTTGTCGAAATATACGTATACGTATAGAAATCCTTTTTTCTGTTTTAAAAGCAGTACAGTACCGTTTGACGAATAACAAATTACTTGCTAACTAGGCTATAGATTTAATGACAATTTTGCACACTTTCAAATTGCATCTATATTTATTGATTAACATGTACTTCATTTCAAGGTGTGTGGCTTTAAGGAAGCACAAACCAAGGGACTTCTGGCAATTTTTCAAAGCAAAAAAAAGCGTCACTAAAAATAAAATATCATTAGAAGAATTTATGAAGTTTTTTGAAAACATTACACCCTGCGCCCAGCATGAGAATTTATTATTTTTTTCACTTTTTACTATTTCTCAAAACTTAGCATTTCCTCATAATAGAAACTTCAGTGGTTGAAATGCAAAAAACTAGAGGTTAAAATATCAAATGGTTCTTTTTTTATGGCTATTTGATTAGACAGTAATCCATAGATTATCTGTTAATCTTATATTTCTTTGCACCTGTCGCTCGTCANTGTCTGTCTGTCTGTCTGTCTGTCTGTCTGTCTGTCTGTCTGTCTGTCTGTCTGTCTGTCTGTCTGTCTGTCTGTCTGTCTGTCTGTCTGTCTGTCTGTCTGTCTGTCTGTCTGTCTGTCTGTCTGTCTGTCTGTCTGTCTGTCTGTCTGTCTGTCTGTCTGTCTGTCTGTCTGTCTGTCTGTCTGTCTGTCTGTCTGTCTGTCTGTCTGTCTGTCTGTCTGTCTGTCTGTCTGTCTGTCTGTCTGTCTGTCTGTCTGTCTGTCTGTCTGTCTGTCTGTCTGTCTGTCTGTCTGTCTGTCTGTCTGTCTGTCTGTCTGTCTGTCTGTCTGTCTGTCTGTCTGTCTGTCTGTCTGTCTGTCTGTCTGTCTGTCTGTCTGTCTGTCTGTCTGTCTGTCTGTCTGTCTGTCTGTCTGTCTGTCTGTCTGTCTGTCTGTCTGTCTGTCTGTCTGTCTGTCTGTCTGTCTGTCTGTCTGTCTGTCTGTCTGTCTGTCTGTCTGTCTGTCTGTCTGTCTGTCTGTCTGTCTGTCTGTCTGTCTGTCTGTCTGTCTGTCTGTCTGTCTGTCTGTCTGTCTGTCTGTCTGTCTGTCTGTCTGTCTGTCTGTCTGTCTGTCTGTCTGTCTGTCTGTCTGTCTGTCTGTCTGTCTGTCTGTCTGTCTGTCTGTCTGTCTGTCTGTCTGTCTGTCTGTCTGTCTGTCTGTCTGTCTGTCTGTCTGTCTGTCTGTCTGTCTGTCTGTCTGTCTGTCTGTCTGTCTGTCTGTCTGTCTGTCTGTCTGTCTGTCTGTCTGTCTGTCTGTCTGTCTGTCTGTCTGTCTGTCTGTCTGTCTGTCTGTCTGTCTGTCTGTCTGTCTGTCTGTCTGTCTGTCTGTCTGTCTGTCTGTCTGTCTGTCTGTCTGTCTGTCTGTCTGTCTGTCTGTCTGTCTGTCTGTCTGTCTGTCTGTCTGTCTGTCTGTCTGTCTGTCTGTCTGTCTGTCTGTCTGTCTGTCTGTCTGTCTGTCTGTCTGTCTGTCTGTCTGTCTGTCTGTCTGTCTGTCTGTCTGTCTGTCTGTCTGTCTGTCTGTCTGTCTGTCTGTCTGTCTGTCTGTCTGTCTGTCTGTCTGTCTGTCTGTCTGTCTGTCTGTCTGTCTGTCTGTCTGTCTGTCTGTCTGTCTGTCTGTCTGTCTGTCTGTCTGTCTGTCTGTCTGTCTGTCTGTCTGTCTGTCTGTCTGTCTGTCTGTCTGTCTGTCTGTCTGTCTGTCTGTCTGTCTGTCTGTCTGTCTGTCTGTCTGTCTGTCTGTCTGTCTGTCTGTCTGTCTGTCTGTCTGTCTGTCTGTCTGTCTGTCTGTCTGTCTGTCTGTCTGTCTGTCTGTCTGTCTGTCTGTCTGTCTGTCTGTCTGTCTGTCTGTCTGTCTGTCTGTCTGTCTGTCTGTCTGTCTGTCTGTCTGTCTGTCTGTCTGTCTGTCTGTCTGTCTGTCTGTCTGTCTGTCTGTCTGTCTGTCTGTCTGTCTGTCTGTCTGTCTGTCTGTCTGTCTGTCTGTCTGTCTGTCTGTCTGTCTGTCTGTCTGTCTGTCTGTCTGTCTGTCTGTCTGTCTGTCTGTCTGTCTGTCTGTCTGTCTGTCTGTCTGTCTGTCTGTCTGTCTGTCTGTCTGTCTGTCTGTCTGTCTGTCTGTCTGTCTGTCTGTCTGTCTGTCTGTCTGTCTGTCTGTCTGTCTGTCTGTCTGTCTGTCTGTCTGTCTGTCTGTCTGTCTGTCTGTCTGTCTGTCTGTCTGTCTGTCTGTCTGTCTGTCTGTCTGTCTGTCTGTCTGTCTGTCTGTCTGTCTGTCTGTCTGTCTGTCTGTCTGTCTGTCTGTCTGTCTGTCTGTCTGTCTGTCTGTCTGTCTGTCTGTCTGTCTGTCTGTCTGTCTGTCTGTCTGTCTGTCTGTCTGTCTGTCTGTCTGTCTGTCTGTCTGTCTGTCTGTCTGTCTGTCTGTCTGTCTGTCTGTCTGTCTGTCTGTCTGTCTGTCTGTCTGTCTGTCTGTCTGTCTGTCTGTCTGTCTGTCTGTCTGTCTGTCTGTCTGTCTGTCTGTCTGTCTGTCTGTCTGTCTGTCTGTCTGTCTGTCTGTCTGTCTGTCTGTCTGTCTGTCTGTCTGTCTGTCTGTCTGTCTGTCTGTCTGTCTGTCTGTCTGTCTGTCTGTCTGTCTGTCTGTCTGTCTGTCTGTCTGTCTGTCTGTCTGTCTGTCTGTCTGTCTGTCTGTCTGTCTGTCTGTCTGTCTGTCTGTCTGTCTGTCTGTCTGTCTGTCTGTCTGTCTGTCTGTCTGTCTGTCTGTCTGTCTGTCTGTCTGTCTGTCTGTCTGTCTGTCTGTCTGTCTGTCTGTCTGTCTGTCTGTCTGTCTGTCTGTCTGTCTGTCTGTCTGTCTGTCTGTCTGTCTGTCTGTCTGTCTGTCTGTCTGTCTGTCTGTCTTATGTTGTGTCATAAGTCATATAAAATCATCACCCATAACATATATGGGTATTCCCATGTATATGTTTCCTGGGCTTCATTTGATGTGATGTTATTTATATCAATATAAATAAATCTATAAATAAAATATAAATAATCATTTGAGCTAAAAGTTTTGGGTTAATTAAAAATTGGGTTGCAGTCTTCATGCTCACCATCTTGCCTGGAGCCTGGGCCAAGTAAAATAAAAATTTGGGCAAGTTTATAATGTTGTTGTCAGGTAAGTAGCAAATTTTGTAAGTTTACTGCATAACATGATGATTTGTGTCGTGTTCTGAGAAACTGGGCAAAATGCTTGTGCGTAAAGTGTTATCCCAGATGTCTGTGCAGTCCGCACAGGTTAATCCGGGACGACACTTTCTGCCTAAACTGGATTTTCGCTAAGAAGGGACATCATTTAAACGAAAAATTCCATAAAAGCGGAAATTGTCGTCCCTGATTAGCCTGTGCGGACTGCACAGGCTAATCTGGGATGACAATTTACGCACAAGCATTATGCCTAGTTTTCTCAGAACACGACACATTTGGTCAAGTGCTCTTAACAGTTAGTGTGTGAGGGTGTATGTTAGGTATGGGGAATTTATTATGAAATGTATGTATGTGTATATGGTCTTGTACAACTGAGCCTCTGTGAAAAGGGGGCTTAATGCATGTGCGTAAAGTGTTGTCCCAGATTAGCCTGTGCAGTCTGTTAAGGCTAATCAGGGACTACACTTTCAGCCTTAACTAGATTTTTTGGTAAAGGTGGAAAATGTTGTCCCTGATAAGCCATTGCGGACTCCACAGGCAAATCTGGGACAACACTTTAGGCACATGCATTAAAGCCCCTTTTCACAGAGTGAGGCTCAACTGTTTTCATTTCCCTCCGCCAGTGACTGGAGCCATATTTAGTCACCAGTTCATCCTAGATCAGCTGATCCGTAACGTGGGGGCGTGTGGGTCTCCGACCACAATGGCTTGTCATCTCCTTGACGACGGGGCGTTCCTCATAGCAACCAACCAGCCTCATCTCAACACCAGCGTACGTACATGCAGAGGCTTAGTTTAAGTATTAGTCCAATTGTTTTTTGTTGCACTACACAGGTGTGAATATGATTGACAATTAAGGCACACACATTTGGATTAAACTGGATTCGGATTTGAAAGTGGGATCATAAAAAAAGCAAACTGAATTGGTTTGTTGTAAAAATATATATATTTTTTTTTATTTTATTTTTTATTTATAATTTTATTTTTTTACAGTTGAGAAATGTCAACAATATTTTATTATTTTTTGAAATTGCAACTGAATATTTGAGGTTGTATCTAAAATAATGGTTCTAATAAAAGTTCACTCGTTATTGTTTGACTACAGGTTGGCCGCTTCTTTGGCAAGGTGGACCCAGAAGTGATGAGTGAACTCTTCAATGACTCATTCTTCCTCAGGTAAGATATTGTCATTAGTTTACGTCAATAATGGTTAACATAGGTTAGATATTGACAAATTTCTTTCCACCTTCTCTAACTGCACAATCTGTGTCTGGGTATACACAAAATAATAGTTGTTCAATTTTTATATATGTGTCGTGTTCTGAGAAAACTGGGCATAATGCTTGTGCGTAAACTGTCACCCCAGATCAGCCTGTGCAGTCTGCACAGGCTAATCAGGGACGACAATTTCAGCTTTTATGGAATTTTTCGTTTTAATGATGTCTGTTCTTAGTGAAATTCCAGTTTAGGTGGAAAGTTTTGTCCCTGATTAGCCTGTGCGAACTGCACGGGCTAATCTGGGACGACATTTTACGCACATGCATTATGCCCAGTTTTCTCAGTCAACAACACATATATAAAAATTGCATTCTTGGCAGGTGATTTTGTATGCCCGTGCTCTGTTACTAAAGGGGTGTGTAGTATGTGTGCGGACAACACTCATTTTCCTCAGAGTTATAAAACGCATAATCTCCATCCAGGACAGCAGAATTGTAGTTTTCACAAAAAATCGTCTAAATACATAATGCAAATTTGTAACAAAGATAGAATATTGTTAAATGCCTTTCTTTAAGATTGAAGCATTCTGTGGCTATATTACTTGAGAGATCCACAGTGACCAGAGACAATACACTCATTGATTCCCACTGTATTGTCTTCCCTTGCAGACAGGAGCAGTACGACTATGGGGCAGCGTGTGAACCAGTCGTGGGAAACACTACCAGCGCTGGAACCCTCAACATTGTATGTGCTATACAAGGCACCAGTCAAGTGCTATACAAGGGTCCAGTCATCTCATACACCAATAGACAGAAGGCTATACCAGAACCCAACAATTTTAAAATAGTATTATTGTCATGCCTGCTTGTGGAAAGCTCGAGATAGCTGTAATGCTGGTTAAGCGTTTGTTTTTTTCCCAAGTCAAGATCTTTTTTTTGGTCCAAACGATACTTTAGCCCTTTGCATGCTGGGAAATTTGTCGTCTGCTAAAATGTCGTCTGCTGAATTTCTAAAATTAGCATTTTCTTTGATTTTTTTCAAAGAATACTATCAGAATAGCAAACAGTTTGGATCCTGATGAGACGCCACGTTCTGTGGCGTCTCATCTGGATCCAAACTGTTTGCAAAGGCCTTCAAAATCCGGTTCCAGCGCTCAAAGGGTACTTTAGGGACATTCCACACTTACAGTGACAGCACTTGTTTTTTCTTTATTTGTCAGTTTGACATAATTATTTTATATTTTATAATTATTGTGTTTTTTGTCTATAGAAACATGCTTGAATAGTCCTTTTGTGCTTTCAGTTGACAACTGACTCATTCAATTTGTTTGTATTCCAGCCATCACTCACTCTTCTGTACGAGTTTCTCACGTTCAACTGGTGGAGCAGCGTGGTCACATGGTATGATCTCTCACATTTCATTGGCTGTTACAATATTGAACACTTTCTTATGGGGCCATGGAGTGGGTGGCATTATACATTTCAGTCCGTACATCCCGAAGTTTCATGTTTTAAAATTCTATTTCAATACTGGGTGGATACTGCTCAAACCATCACAGTTTAATGAAGATGGTAAAAACAAAATGTTTCACTGCATATTCACTATATCGTGATCTGTTATTTTGCTATGTCCAATATTGGGAATCGGCTGTGGACCCCATTTTTTTCATGCCCTTTAATTTCACTGTTAGTCTGACTTTCATAGCTAAATCAAGTTTGGTCCAGATTGTTGCCCATTTATTGTACATCACATTCACAATTGTGTTGTGCGAAAGAAGTAATCTGACTTGCCAAACATAAAAGATAAAAAGTGCTCAGGCAGCTGAATACACACAGCCCATGTGAAGGTGTAGCGAATAACTGGATAAGATATATAATGACCTATCTCAATGACTCTAGCGCTGTAGATATAGCTTAAAAAAAATGTTTTATGTCATATGAGCAAAAAAATTTCATGGTGAGCTATTCAATGTCAGGTTTCGTGTGTCTTCGGTTTTGCACTAGAGGTCACATTTTTTATGGAATCTTGATAAAACTTGCTCAGAATGTTGGTTCATGAATTTCCAAAAACTAGGTTCTCAGGTCCAACCTTATCAAAAACCTAGTTTTCACTCTAGAGGTCACAGTTATGACTTTATCTTGATGAAGTTTGGTCAGAATGTTCATCTTGACAATATAAAGGCTGAGTGCGAATCTGAGTCATGTGCATCCAAAAACTAGGTCACTAGGTCAAATCTAAGAAAAACCTTGTAATCATTCTAGAGGCCACATTAATGTTAATCTTTAGAATATTAAGGCCTTTTTGGGATCTGGGTGAAGTTGGACCAAAGTCCATAGGTCACCAGATGAAGTCTTTGACAAATGGTATGCCTTGAACTCAAGCGAGCGCTTCAGAGCCATCATGGCCCTCTTGGTGAATGTCTGGCTTCTACTGTGATAATATCAGTATTTCTACCACCAAATGCTGTATTTATGTACCTAGGTGAATAGCAATATGTTTTTATGGCTATATTGTATATTTGAGATAACGAAAGAAAATGTGTGTTACTTTGTTTTTGCAGGACTTTCACCAACTTCAATGTGTACAAGTAAGTTTTACTTTTCTTAAAAAATCATAATTTTGCAACATTTGACTACAAATCTTTATCTCCATTGTGTTGTTTATAATAAATCTATTCATGTTATCTGATAATTCTTCTGATAGTTTTTTATGCCCCCGGTAGGTTTGCATATAGCAGTTGAACTGTCTGTCAGTCCGTCGGTCTGTCTGTCAGTCGTCCGAAAACTTTAACATTGGCCATAACTTTTGCAATATTGAAGATAGCAACTTGATATTTGGCATGCATGTGTATCTCATTGAGCTGCACATTTTGAGTGGTGAAAGGTCAAGGTCATTCTTCAAGGTCAAAGGTAAAAAAAAAATCAAAGCGGCGCAGTAGGGGGCCTTGTGTTTCTAACAAACACATCTCTTGTTCAAACTGGTAAGCACTGAAGTAGTCTGGGAAAAGGCACATGCATTAAGCCCCATTTTCCCAGAGAAACTGAAGTTTGTTGGATGAGGATCACAAGGCTCAGATGTCAAATTCTTTGCTTCATAGTTGTTTGTTCAGCTTGTTTATGTACCGTTTTCTTTTACTGTTTCAGCTTAATCAGTCCAAGTCCAGCGTTCGTAGGTAAGTAAGAAAGTTTTACTATATAACACAGTCAAACTTTGCTATTTCAAAGTCTTCAGAACAGAAAGAAATACTCCAAGAAATTAGTTGAAAACACGATATTACGAATAGGCTATGAAGGCACTGAATTGTTGTAGTACTCTGTTTAAAGCCCAACTGAGCACCAAGTGCTCATAGTGAGCTATTGTGGCCACCCTATGTCAGGTTCCATCGTCATACCTCATATATTGTTCGTATTTGTTTGTAAGCTCGTTACCACACTGGTGGCCACATTTATGATACAATCTTGATAAACATGGTCAGAATGTTTATCTTTTCAATGTCTAGGCCAAGATATAATCTTGATCACTTACGTCAAGAAAGACGGTCTCTAGGTCAAACCTTAGAAAAACCCTTGTTAGCATTCTAGAGGCTTAATACTCAAACTCATCAAACTTGGTCAAAATATTTTTCCCTTTGATTGATATCTTTATTTTTATGGGGTCAAAAACTAGGTCACAAGGTCAAAGTAAAGATAAAGCTTGTGATTTTCTAGGGGCCAAATTGATTGCCCAATCTTCATGAATCTCTAAACATTTGTCCCATAATATCATAATATCATGATATCAACATGATATCTAGGCCAAGTTCAAAACTGGGTAATGGAGGGTCAAAAAGTTAAAATTTGGTCTTTAGGTCAAATTCAAGAAAAACCTTGTAAATACAATTGAGGCCACATTTATCGCCCAATCTTCATGAAACTTGGTCAGAATAGTTTTCCCCAAAATATCTCAGATGAGTTCAAAACTGTGTTGCGACGGATCAACAATAAGGCCACTACGTTTAATTAACCCTTTGCATGCTGGGAAATTTTTCGTCTGCTAAAATGTCGTCTGCTGAATTTCTAAAATCATCATTTTCAAAGACCACTATCAGAATAGCAAACAGTTTGGATCCTGATGAGAGGCCACGTTCTGTGGCGTCTCATCTGGATCCAAACTGTTTGCAAAGGCCTTCAAAATCCGGTTCCAGCGCTCAAAGGGTTAAAGAAATCACACTCAGGGGCTGGATTTATTTCCAAATGTGTATAAATCTTGGTCAGAATATTGCTGTAGATGATATCCCAACTGTGTTCCAAACTGGGTCAATTAGAGTTTAAAACTAGGTCATCAGGTTAAAACAAAGAAAAAGCATGTGGACACACTCCCCCAAGTGAGATTTGGTTTCTGCACTTTTCAAAACATGACCTCCATGAGGCTGGGTAGTTTTCCTAATGGGGCTTTTGTCTCATGGGTGCACCTTAAGGCCTTTGGCCCTCTTGTGCATGCTAAATATTTGTGCACACTTGCCAAAAAATGGAAATGCATATATTAGAACTTTTAATGAAAGTCGAGTCCAAACACAAATATTACACTGTACCATTATGAGTGTCTTTAATTGGTGTAAACAAACTGGCCAGGTGTCTGACAGTGCAGAGGTGTGAAATCTTTAATATTTGTGAAGTATAAGCAAGGATGTTGATGAGAGCATAAAGTTTGTTGTAACATCTTAGTAGTATTGCACATTCATAGCTTGTCATATTTGTAAACATATTATGAAAATTGACGTAACTGGCGGCCTTACTCGTTGTATGCTGTGATTTCATTGTATCACAATTCTCAGCATTCTGTTTTAACTTGCAGTGATTATTCAATTTTAACATTCTGACACGGTTACATTTATTTTACATGTTATGAATTGAGCCTCGATATGAGAATACTGGGCTTAATGCATATGAGTAAAGTTTCATCCCAGATTAGCCTGTGTGGACTGCACAGGCTAATCAGGGACAACATGTAACACTTTTCTGGAGTTTTTCCTTTAAAGGAAGTCTCTTCTAAAAGAAAATCCAGTTTAGATGTAAAGTGTTGTTCCTGATTAGCCTGTGCAGACTGCACAGGCTTATCTGGGACGACACTTTAGGCACATGCATTTGCCCAGTTTTCCCAGAACAAGGCTCAGTGTTAGCCAGTTCCTATCCATCCTCTGTAGTTGCGACAAGCCAGCCCAAGAAGGAACACTGCACAAAGAAGCAGGCCCAGTATTACTATGGCAATAGTAGCTCCTGGTCTGGGAACACCACAGACTGTGAGGTCAAACCACAGACCAACTGCTCCAGGTAGGAAGGTCAACAGAGGTCAGGGGTCAACGTCATAGGATGATAAATACAACTTCTCCATAGCCTCATACACATCCTTGCATAAGAAATTAATTGAATTCTATAGTTGGTTTTTATCTTATTAAGAAGTTGTATAAGAACAAAAATGTGTTAGCCATTCATAATTATTCATTCTTATCAAGTATGTGACCAGTTTGAAAAGTTTGAAAATATTATTTTAACTTTTGAGTTCAAGTTAACCAGGTAGTGCTGTGCAGTGTTCAGCCTGTATCTGAAAGAGATGTGTTAGGTAACACTCATATTTAACCCTCAGAACTAATTGTTAAACTGCTCAAGTTTTTTAAATGAAGGAAATTCACAAAAGGAGGAGAAATCACATTAACTGACTTTATGATTACATAAAGACATGAACTTTTAATGCCCTATTAAAGCATGATTCTCTGTCTCTAGGGAGTACATAGTGCACAGAGTAGACGGCACCAACCTGTTGCTAGTGGTAACCGAGGTGCCCAGGGAGGGCTGTGAACCCTGCAAGGTCAAGGTTGAAAAGGATAACATCATACAGGAGCCTACGATCATTAGTCAGGATAAAGGTATACAGTCCTAATGGGCGACAATCTCACTCGGAATCCTGAATATATCCCCCCCTCCCCGCTTCCTCCACACCCCTCTCCTCCAATCCCATAAACCCACACACTTCCTCCATCCCCTCTTTCTGCAATTAAATTTGGTGCCATTGAAGCATATTTTAGCATCCATCCATGATGATATGAGATAAGCCTCACACAGTTCCATGATTCTAGATAGAAATTATTATTATTGTCTCGCTCTACAATAATGGCAACTTAATTCATTTGTCGTCCCAGATTAGCAGTGCAGTTGTGCCGTTTACACAGGCTAATCAGGGATGACACCTCCCGCCTAAACTTGATTTTTTTCCTTTATACATAAAATACAATAAAAGCAGAAAGTGTTGCCCCCTATTTGCCTGTGTAGACCGCATAGGCTTATCTGGGAAAACACTTTTTGCACATGGATTAAACCCTGTTTTCCCATAGCAAGATCATATATTTGACATTAATATACATTGAGTAGCTTGAAGAGCCATTTGTTTGTGATAGTTGATGTTCATGATTGAATAATCCTCTTATTTATTGTGTTTTTAATGTGTACATCATCATCAGACAAACAGGAATTAAATATCTTGTAATTTTTATGCCCCCCTTCAAAGAAGAGGGGGTATATTGCTTTGCTCATGTCGGTCGGTCTGTCGGTCCGTCCACCAGATGGTTGTCGGATGATTACTCAAGAACGCTTAGGCCTAGGATCATGAAACTTCATAGGAACATTGATCATGACTCGCAGATGACCCCTATTGATTTTGAGGTCACTAGGTCAAAGGTCACAGGTCAAGGTCACAGTTACTGGAAATAGGAAAATGGTTTCCGGATGATAACTCAAGAACGCTTACGCCTGGGATCATGATATTTCGTAGGGACATTGGTCATGACCGGAAGATGACCCCTATTGATATTCCGGTCACTTGGTTAAAGGTCAAGGTCACAGTGACCTTAAGCAGTAAAATGGTTGACTGGAAATAGGAAAATGATTTCCGGATGATAACTCAAGAACGCTTACGACTGGGATCATGAAACTTCATAGGGACATTGGTCATGACTGGTTGATGACCCCTATTAATTTTGAGGTCACTAGGTCAAGGTCAAGGTCACAGGTCAAGGTCACAGTGACTGGAAATAGGAAAATGGTTTCCGGATGATAACTCAAGA
>VMBQ01001773.1:71300-91543 GCA_007657795.1 Dreissena rostriformis
ACCACCACCACCACCTTTCCGACCACCACCACCACCTTTCCGACCACCACCACCACCTTTCCGACCACCACCACCACCTTTCCGACCACCACCACCACCTTTCCGACCACCACCACCACCTTTCCGACCACCACCACCACCTTTCCGACCACCACCACCACCTTTCCGACCACCACCACCACCTTTCCGACCACCACCACCACCTTTCCGACCACCACCACCACCTTTCCGACCACCACCACCACCTTTCCGACCACCACCACCACCTTTCCGACCACCACCACCACCTTTCCGACCACCACCACCACCACCTTTCCGACCACCACTTTTCCGACCACCACCTTTCCGACCACCACCTTTCCGACCACCTTTCCGACCACCGCCACCACCACCAAAACCACCACCACCTCCACCACCACCACCACCACCACCGCGGCCGCCGTTCAGTGACTAAAAACGTATTCACACAATGGCTGCCACTACAACTGTTAGCCCAAATGGGGGGCATGCATGTTTTACAAACAGCCCTTGTTTAAAATGTCTTTGGCACCTTTATAATAAAGCAGAACGAATATAGTGACAGTGATTGTCATGGCCGTCCGTCTGTCTTTATATCAATAACAGATCCAGTAGATTTTGATGTTTCGATACAACTCTTTGATACATACACAGTTTCTTATGGCTGTTCCTTTTCCACCCAAGTAACCAAACCTTACCTTAAACTTGACCCCATTTGAACTTAGATTTATGGAAATTAGCTATTAGTTAACCCTTTCCCGCTCAGAGGCAAAGTGAAAAGGGCTATATTCAACCAGCATAAAACCAGAACAGCCTGAGAGTAACTCGCAGTCTGTTCAGGCTTGATGCTGTTTGCTGCTCATCAGTATCTAAGGGTTGGAAATGTAGGCTTTAAAACTTGAATATAGTAAGAAAGGTCTTAAATTTAATTTGGTGATTTTCTAAGGGACTACAAAGGAATCAAAGTATGTATCTGAGTGGTAAAGGGTTAATAAGATTTGATTGGAGCAAGTTTTACTGATATGTGTCGTGTTCTGAGAAAACTGGGCATAATGCTTGTGCGTAAAGTGTTGTCCCAGATTAGCCTGTGCAGTCCGCACAGGCAAATCGCCGATGACACTTTCCGCCTTAATTGGATTTTTGCTAAGAAGAGACTTCATTTAAACGAAAAATGTCATAAAAGCGGAAAGTGTCGTCCCTGTTTAGCCTGTGCGGACTGCACAGGCTTATCTGGGACGACACTTTACACACATGCATTATGCCCAGTTTTCTCAGAACATGACACATATATACACATTCATTGCTAATCACCATCCCTAATCCACACATAGCATCCAACATTACTTTTATGTTGACCTAAATTGGAATAATTGAAACCATCCTTAATTGACAGGTCAACTGTTTACCAATCAGATACACATTTTGACTCGTTTGTAGTCCCTTCGAAAATCAATTTAAATTAAAAACCGTTCTTAATAGATACAAGTTGTAAAGGCTTCATTTCTAACCCTAAGATACTGATGTGCAGCAAACAGCCTATAACCTTGAACAGACTGTGAGTTATTCGCAGGCTGTTCTGGTTTTATGCTGTTTGCATGTAGCCATTTCACTTTGCTTGTGAGTGGGAAAGGGTTTGTAGATTTTTTCATTTAGTCAATCATCTGTTGCCACAGCCCTTTGAGCACACAATTGTTGTTTATGACATGGTTCTCTATCCCCCTCATCACTAAGCCTCTTCCTTGACTTCATCTTACAAATGAGCTATCCAGCCAAACATGTGGTCATGATTGGCAAACAAAGATTCTTGTTGTTTAGTGTTTTCAATTCTAAATTCTTATTTTTTCTGAAGAACAAGATTGGTAAGAAATTCTTAAAAATTGCTACACACTTTTTTATATTCTGTTTTGGAGATAAACTTAAATAGAATACTTTTTATGCCCCCTTTTTAAAAAAAGGGGGTATATTGTTTTTGGCCTGTCTGTCTGTTTGACATTCTGTCTGTCTGTCTGTCCAAAACTTTAACCTATCTTAAAGTTTGGTCATAACTTTTGCAATATTGATCATAGCAACTTGATATTTGGCATGCATGTGTATCTCATGGAGCTGCACATTTTGAGTGGTGAAAGGTAAAAAAAATAAAAAAAATCAAAGTGGCGCATTAGGGGGCATTGTGTTTCTGACAAACACATCTTTTGTTATGAAATAGATCAAACTTATCAATTATATGGGCCGTGCTCTATAAAAAAAGGGGTTAACTGCATGTGCGTAAAGTGTAGTCCTAGATTAGTCTGTGCAGTCCGCAGAGGCTAATCAGGGATGACACTTTCGCTTTTATTGTGTTTTTTGTTTAAAGGAAGACTGTTCTTGTAGAAAATCCAGTTTAGGCTGAAAGTGTTGTCCCTGATTATGTGGACTGCACAGGCTAATCTGGGACAATACCTTACGCACATGCATTAAACCCCCTTTTCACAGAGCAAGGCTCATATATTTTTAGTTCAGATAATTTGCTTTAATTGTTTCCTTGTTGTGTATCTGGACACTCGGCCTGTATATTTCAGCTGATGAGCATTTCTGTGAGTTGAAGCCGCGGTATCGAAAGAAGACCAGTCATTGCTATGACTACCACACACTGGTATGTACCAAGGGACTCTCTGATTATAACATTATCCCTTTGAGCGCTGGAACCGGATTTTGAAGACCTTTGCAAACAGTTTGGATCCAGATGAGACGCCACAGAACGTGGCGTCTCATCAGGATCCAAACTGTTTGCTATTCTGATAGTATTCTTTGAAAAAAAAATTGAAGAAAATGCTAATTTTAGAAATTTAGCAGACAACATTTTAGCAGACGACAAATTTCCCAGCATGCAAAGGGTTAAAACAGCTTTTAGAATAATCGTGATACTAGTATTTAGGACCTTTAGAATAATTGTGATATTCTGGACTGTTTTGTTCTAAAACATTCTTCATTTGAATCTTATAAAATATGTAATAACTCTTATGTAAATGTTTTTTATTTTGAATGCTGTTCAGTGATATACAACATTAGAACTGGGTATAATTGGAGTTTTACATTTACGCAAATATGTATCTCTTGAAAATGTTATGCCATTGGAGTCATTTCATTTGAAGCCTGGCCCTTATTTTTCAATTTTCTCAAAAATAACTGACTTACGTTTAAAATTGTATTAATCAAAATAATAATTATAAAACAAATGTAATAACACAAAAAATCCTTTATTGTGATTATCAGAAACTCAATTTCCATTAAATATTTAATGTGTGTGTACACATTTAGTAATTCAGACTTTATTGCAATATAATAATACTAATACTGTATTAGTGAAGTTGTGAGCTCCAGCTTATCTTGTATAAATAGACTTCAGAATTTTCTAGAAATTCTGACTGGGTTTTCAAAATAAGGCTGCAATTCAACCAATCCATTTCACGGCAGTAAGGTCATGTACATGTTTTAGACAGTTTTCTCTCTGTCATGTTTCAGGAGGATGATTCCAAGTGCAGGGGCTCCCAGACACACCCGCTATCCTTCCTCACCATGCTGGTAACCACGGCAACCCTGCTACTGGTCACCCGATGACCTTGACCTCTTACATTGACAACAGCCCGGCAACTGAGAGAGAATCCAGTCTAACAGTGGATTGAACGAAGATTCCATTTCTTGACTGATGTTGAATGATTCAGCGTAGCAGAAATACAGATCATCATAGTTGTTTAACCATGCATAAAAATGGTTTTGAAGTGTGTTCTTTTGTTTATAAATGTTTTTAAGGTAAAGTTAAATTGTTAAACAGAGATTTAAGAAAATGCCTTTGAAAATGAAAGATGTCTCGGTATTTTTTTTACCTGATAAAATGATTAAAAACTTTTTGTTTATTTTCTGGAATAATGAAAGTATTTTGGGAAGTATTTATTACAAAGTGGGAATTATTTTCATACATTCCTTCAGAATTTCTGAATATGTAAAGAGAACAAGTATATTGAATAGGACTTACTATTTTTATATTGAACTAATTTTGCAATAATCAATATTCAAATATTTATTTTTTTGTTTTTAGATGATATTTGTTAGCAATACAATTGGCTTTTAGTGAATGTGGGTTTTATCATGTAAAACTATTATGAAGAATTATTTATTCCTGTTGTAGTGCCATGTTTTCTGTTTCTCTCTATTTATTTTACATACTATGTACAGTCTTTGTGATGGAAACTTTCTGTAATTAAGTTTATTTCTTTAATCTATGACAAATTGTCTTTAGTTTTGTCTTGTCTGTCATTTGAATAACCTAGTTGTGATACATACTGTGTTAAGTTTTATCTATCTTCTGGACATTGTGTGTACACTTTGGTTATTGAAAATAAAAATAAATAATTTAGCAATTTGAGCATTATATTCATCTCTATACAAACGAAAAATGTGGAGTTTTAAACTGTACATAATTTAGAAGTAAATGTTTCTCTACCAAAAAAAAAAGACCAAGAAAAAACTTAAAATAAAACATTTTATTTGGTGGACTTATTAGGTTACCGTGCATTTTCATTTATAGATTGTTTATCATGTAGGTTTTGTATAGATTGTTTATCCCATAGGTTTTGTTAAGGTGTTTTGTTGTTAACAATTATTCACTGCACCCTAATACATATCCGTTGAACTTTCCCTGTCTGCTTACTTGTATTTAACCCTTTGAGCGCTGGAACCTGATTTTGAAGGCCTTTGCAAACAGTTTGGATCCAGATGAGACGCCACATAACGTGGCGTCTCATCAGGATCCAAACTGTTTGCTATTCCAATAGTATTCTTTGAAAAAAATCGATGAAAATGCTAATTTTAGAAATTCAGCAGACAACATTTTAGCAGACAACAAATTTCCCAGCATGCAAAGGGTTAAGAAATGAGCAGCACTCTGAGAAAACCGGCTTAATTAATGTATGTACGTAAAGTGTTGTCCAGTATTAGCCTAGTTTGATGCTTGAGAGGTTGTTGACCTGTTTGATATTTGTGAAATATGTTTTTACTAATATTGTGTCTTTGCTTTGAAATGTATTGTACTAAATGATTGTGCGTTCAGAATCGTCCCAGATGAGCCTGTGAGGTCCGCATTCCACACAGATTAATGTGGGACAACACTTTCCACCTAGACTGGATTTTCATTTAGAAGAGACTTTCTTCAAACTAAACATTTCATTAAAGCGGAGTGCTGTCCCAGATTAGCTTGTGCAGACTGCGGAATTACATGCATTCTCTCCTGTTTTTACAGAGGCGAGCTTATATTATATTTTCCAGTTTTTGTTTTTTGCAGTGCAATATAATTTGTAGGATGTGATTTAAAGGTATAATTTTTTTTTTGTTTTATTTTACATTATTATAACTTTTGTTATTTGGATTGTGATTTAACTTTGATAGATGAATATTTGTGCATTTTCAAAATGGTTGTGTAACACATATTGTTGGAGTTGTGTACATTTAAATGTATATTAGATGTGAATGATAAGGTGAGATTTTCTTCAGAGTGCATGTCTTCAGAATATGCAAGTTTTTTCAGTTTTTTGTTGGACAAAAATTGTGGTTGCTATGGCTATAGAATTAATTGAAAACTCAAATTTGGATCCTACTTTTCCTAAAAAATTACTTAAGCACGGTTAATGAAATTCAGTGTGTGTGTGTGTGTATATAGGCAAGTGTTTTTCGTTAGACACAAATTTATATCTTTTATCTCGTTTTGTAGTTTGCAGTTTATGATAGATACTTGTTATTGTCCTAAAGTGACCCTTTTATGAATAAATTTGTTTTCCATTTTAGTGTTATTGTTTTTCCTTTTGCCCTGTATGCATAGTTACGTGAATTTTTTTTTATTCAATAGCAACGTTTTTTTTTTACTCACAACAACCATATTTCTGAAAGTCATTTTTGTGAGCATGCATGTGGTAAGCTCAATAAAGCAGTAAATAGTTGAGTGTATGTGTGTGTGTCGGTGTGTCCAATCTTGTCTAGAATGTTACTTCATAATTTATCCTGCAATTTTTTAATAAATTACCACAAATGTTTACAATGTTGAGGTGACTTGATGGGAGCAGGATCAGTCTGGTATTAGACCTTGTCAGGTAAGAGGTGATAAACCACACTTAGAGGTCAAAGGCCTGTCTGCACTATAACTTTATCACTTATAAAGCAATTTTAAAACAACACAACATAAAGTGTGTCACCAAAACCAGAATAAAACCAATGTTCACAATGTGGAGACAGTTTCACATGTCAAATTCCTTGCTAAAAGATAAAGATCACTTGCTTACAAATGTGTCCCTCCGCAAAGATCAAGGTCACACTTGGAGGTTGATGCTCAAATTTAATACCAAAATAGTGAAAACAAGGATATCAGTAAAACTGATGGATGCTCCCCAATGATGCTTTGTAGATATATGGGTTAATTGTGTGAAAAAAAAATGAAAAAAATGTGACCTTGAGAAAATCTATTATTAGCCTCGGTGACCTTGACCCCAGTGACCTGAAACCTCATCAAAAGGTAGAGGTCCATGCAAGGTACCTACATGCCAAATATGGAAGAGACCGGTAAAATATTGAAGGCGCTATGAGAAACTGTAACAAAGGTGTGACAGAAGGAATAACGGAAGTTCAAACTGGCAACTATATGCTCCCCACATATATATATATATGGGGAGTATAATAAATGGCCTGCTTGACATGTTACAAACAGGCTTACTTTCATGTGAGTGAATGAACAGACTTGAAACTATATTCATAGATAAGATGTGTTTTACCCATCAACAGGCTTTCATTCTGTTCTGTTTGTGTTTAACTCTAAAGAAATAACTAATTACAACACAAACTGAAAATATGTTTTTTATTTTGAACTTTTACATTGTTGGTTAGTTCGTTAAATTGGCAATAACAATTTTATTTTTGTCATCTTATAAATGAAACACAAATCCTTGGGTCAAAACAAAACAAAATCCTATTAACTTGTTATTTAACAATAATAAAAAACCAATGTAAGAGAACTTACAATCTTTAGGTCAAGGAAAAAACATAAAATAATAACAGTGTTAAAACTAGATGTGTAAAAGAAACAGATTTCCCATACCTTATGACACATGTTTGGGAATATCCCAAAACTAATGACACATATCAGTGGATATATTACCTGCGTCATACGAAAATGGGTCTTATGCCATATGCTCCAGACCAGCCTGCCATATGGGGCAAGGTATCTCCAGTCCAGCCTGCCATATGGGGCAAGGTATCTCCAGACCAGCCTGCCATATGGGGCATATTTGCACAGTCTGGTCAGGGGCTACCCCATCCACTGATGAGACAACAAACACTTGCGTTACTTTATAACAGACGGGGTTACTCCTGACCAGATTGTGTCATGAGAAATATAAAATATGCTCCAGACCAGCCTGCCAATTAGAACAGTCTGGTCTTGGGCTACCCTGTCTTCTAATGAGACCACAAAACCATGTGTTACTCAATAGCAAACAGGTTAACTCCTGACCAGACAACTGTGCAGGCATATCTTGAGCTACCCATGACACATATGGCATAAGAGCCATTTATGCATGACACTGTGGCATATTATGTTCTTTAGCAAAGTCTCAGTCATCCCATATTAATTGTGTTCATTTGTGAAAATTAGAACTAAATCAAACAAATACAAGAAGTAAAGCCAGGGATGGGTGTAGAGACACATCAAACAGGGGCAATGCTTTAAGCCTCCCAGCTAGTGGGGACAAACACAAGCTGAAACAAAACATGACTTGAAACCATAATTACATAAATTCATAACCACCGGGTATATCAAAATGTGTACTTACTAAGGTTAAAATGTTAAAAAGTTAACACACAAAGTTCTAAAATACAGGACATACATTACTTTTATCTTTAAATATGAACAATTTTATGAAAACTTAAGGTTTATTATCATTATTTCAGCAAACAACTCATTTACAGAAAGTACGATCTTTTTGAGTTGAAAAAGACTAATATTGAAAACATTATGAACCAACCACAATGAAATACTTAAAACAACATAAAGTACTATCACAAAATATAACCAATAAGATTTAAAAAATATTTCTTCAATTGTGTTATGATTTTGATCATTTTATCACAATAAGATGTTTATGAACAACAAAATGACAAAATACAAAACACCCCCTGGCGGCCATGTTTTCAACTGACCTGAACCATTTTCATACTTTGCCCAAATGTCATAAAAAACAAATTTTCTGAGCAATTCTCATTAAGATTGAACACAAAATATGACATTTACAGGATTCACAAGTTTAAACTATAGAAATACTAGGAAACCTTCCAGGCTCCTTGGTGGCCATGATTTTCAATTGACCGGAAACATTTTCATACTCAGCTGAGATATAATTAGTTTAAACCTATTTATTGTAGCTCGATTGCATCTTAAGCCTTAGGCTTAAATAAACGCTTTCGAGTCCATTTCCTGGGTCTAAAACCAGTCCTGGGGAAGATCGAAGAAACACTCCCATTGGGTTCGAACCCGCAACCTCCTGATCGCTAGGCTGACACCACATCCACTATGCCACGGCGACCTTAGACCGAGATTTCATTAGAACAAAAGTTCAGGGCAAGTTTCATGAAATTTGGACAAAGTTTCATGAAGACTGGGCAATAAATATGGCCTCAAGAGTGTTCGAAATGAAATGAAGTGATTGCAAAAAAAACACAAAAAAAAAAACACTGATTAACAGAAACAAATCTGTACATTCAAAAATGTTGATTCTGTGAAAATTCTGTACATTACAAGTCTTTAAAACTAATTAAATGTATGTTACTGTTGTATATATGTACCTCTCCCGAACAACATTACATAAATTTCTGCAAAAAAACAACGGATTATGTTTAATTAATCATCCACAAAGTCTCTTGAATTGAATTATACTCCATCGTACAAACAATCCCCCTCATAAAAATTACAATAACTGCTCTTAAATGTTTTGTTTTTTTTACTCACATTTTAACAAAAATACACAAGCAAAATATGCATGCATACACAAACTACAGCCTCAAATTAAAAAAATATTTTTTAAATCCCCCAAAAAGTTTTTTCTCTCTTTTTTTATGCATATTTCATATTAAATTTCAAAAAAATGTTGAAAATGAGAGGCCTATGTACTGACTTTAACTGAAAGCTTATGCATTCACTCTAATTGACAGCATTTGTATTGACTTTAACTGAAGCCTGTGTATTTACTCTAATTGAAAGCTTTTGAACTCACTAATTGAAAACCATTGTATTAACTGTAACTGTGTATTGGATCTTATCAAGGTCTGTGTATTGACTATAAATGAAGGCCTGTGAAATGAATCTTATCAAGGCCTGTGTATTGAATCTTATCAAGGCCTGTGTATTGACTCTAACTGAAAGCCTTTGTATTGACTATAAGTAAAGGCCTGTGAATTGACTCTTTACTGAAGGCCTGTGTATTTTACCTTATCAAGGCCCGTGTATTAACTTTAGCTGAAGGCCTGTGTATTGAATCTTATCCAGGCCTGTGTTTTGACTCTAAGTGAAAGCCTGTGTATTGACTATAACTAAAGGCCTGTGAATTGACTCTTACTAAAGGCATGTGTATTGAATCTTATCCAGGCCTGTGTATTGACTCTAGCCTGTGTATTGACTATATCTAAAGGCCTGTGTATTGACTCTAGCTGAAGTCCTGTGTATTGAATCTTATCCAGGCTTGTGTATCTACTCTAGCTGAAAGCCTGTGTATTGAATCTTATCCAGGCCTGTGTATTGAATCTAACTGAAGGCCTGTGTATTGAATGGTATCTAGGCCTGTGTATTGACTCTAACTGAAGTCCTGTGTATTGAATTTTATCTAGGCCTGTGTATTGACTCTAGCTGAAGGTCTGTGTACTGAACCTTATCAAGGCCTGTGTATTGAATCTTATCAAGGCCATTGTATTGACTCTTACTATAAGCCTGTGTATTGAATCTTATCAAGGCCTGTGTAATAACTCGAACTGAAGGCCTGTGTATTGAATCTTATCAAGGCCTGTGTATTAATTGTAACTGAAGGCCTGTGTATTGACTCTGAAGACCTGTTTATTGAATCTTATCAATGCCTGTGTAATAACTCTAACTGAAAGCCTGCGTATTGAATCTTATCAAGGCCTGTGTATTAATTGTAACTGAAGGCCCGTGTAGTGACTCTAACTGAAAACCTTTGTAAATAATCTTATCAAGGTATGTGTAATGACACTAACTTAAGACCTATGCATTGACTTTAACTGAAGGCCTGTGTTTCACCTCTAACTGAAGGCCCGTGTATTGAATCTTATCCATGCCTGTGTATTGAATTTTATCCAGGCATGTGTTTTGACTTTAACTGAAGGCCTAGGCATTGACTCTAATTGAAGGCCTGTGGATTGAATCTTATCAAGGCCTGTGTTTTGACTTTAACTGAAGGCCTGTGTATTGAATCTTATCAAGGCCTGTGTATTAACTCTAATTGAATGCCTGTGTAGTGAATCTGATCAAGGTCTATGTATTGACTCTAACTGAAGGCCTGTGAATTGAATCTAATCAAGGCCTGTGTATTAACTGTAACTGAAGGTTTGTGTATTGAACCTTATCAAGGTCTGTGTAATGACTAACTGAAAGCCTGCGTATTGAATCTTATCAAGGCCTGTGTATTTATTGTAACTGAAGGCTTGTGTAGTGACTCTAACTGAAGGCCTGTGTATTGAATCTTATCCAGGCATGTGTTTTGACTTTAACTGAAGGCCTATGCATTGACTCTAATTGAAGGCCTGTGTATTGAATCTTATCAATGCCTGTGTTTTGACTTTAACTGAAGGCCTGTGTATTGAATCTTATCAAGGCCTGTGTATTAACTCTAATTGAATGCCTGTGTAGTGAATCTGATCAAGGTCTGTGTATTGACTAACTGATGGCCACTCTATTGAATCTTATCTTGGCCTGTGTATTGACTCTAACTGAGGCCTGTGTATTGAATCTTATCCAGGCCTGTGTATTAAATCTTATCCAGGCCTGTGTATTGACTCTAACTGAAGGCCTGCTGTTTAAATATAAAGCCCATGCAACTTGGAGCATGTATTGTTACACAATTTAACTGGAGGCCTGTATATTGAATCTTATAAAGGCCAGTGTATTAAATCTTATGAAGGCCTGTGTATTAACTCAAACTGAAGGCCTGTGTATTGAATCTTATCAAGACCTGTGTATTTTACCAAATTAAAAGCCTGTGTATTGAATCTTATCTAGGCCTGTGCATTGACTTTAAATGAAGGCCTATGCATTGACTCTAACTGAATGCCTGTGTATTGACTTTTACTGAAAGCCTATGTATTGACTCTAACTGAAGTCCTGTGTATTGAATCTTATCTTGAACTGTGTATTTACTCTAACTGAAGGCCTGTATATTGAATCTTATCTTGACCTGTGTAATGAATCTAACTGAAGGCCTGTGTATTGAATCGTATCTAGGCCTGTGTATTGACTCTTAACTGAAGGCCTGTGTATTGAATGTTATCTTGGCCTGTGTAGTGACTCTAACTGAAGGCCTGTGTATTGAATCTTATCCAGGCCCGTGTATTTACTCTAACTGAAGGGCAGTGTATTGACTTTAACTGAAAGCTTATGTATTGACTCTAACTAAAGGCCTGTGTATTAAATCTTATCTAGGCCCGTGTATTGACTCTTCACTGAAGGCCTGTGTATTGAATGTTATCTTGGCCTGTGTAGTGACTCTAACTGAAGGCCTGTGTATTAAATCTTATCAAGGCCTGTGTATTGACTCTAACTGAAGGGCAGTGTATTGACTCTCACTGAAGGCCTGTGTATTGAGTCTTATCAAGGCATATGTTTTGACTCTTACTGAAATCCTGTGTATTGAATCTTATCTAGGCCTGTGTATTGACTCTAACTGAAGGCCTGTGTATTGAATCTTATTTAGGTCTGTTTATTTACTCTAACTGAAGTCCTGTGTATTGAATCTTATCCAGGCCTGTGTATTGAATCTAACTGAAGTCCTGTGTATTGAATCTTATCTAGGCCTGTGTATTGACTCTAACTGAAGGCCTGTGTATTGAATCTTATCTAGGCCTGTGTATTTATTTTAACTGAAGTCCAGTGTATTGAATCTTATCCAGGCATGTGTATTGAATCTAACTGTAGTCCTGTGTATTGAATCTTATCTAGGCCTGTGTATTGACTCTAACTGAAAGCCTGTGTATTGAATCTTATCCAGGCCTGTGTAATGAATCTAACGGAAAGCCTGTGTGTTGAATCTTATTTAGGCCTGTGTATTGACTCTAACTGAAAGCCTGTGTATTGAATCTTTTCTAGGCCTGTGTATTGACTCTAACTGAAAGCCTGTGTATTGAATCGTATCTAGGCCTGTGTGTTTATTTTTACTGAAGTCCTGTGTATTGAATCTTATCTAGGCCTGTGTATTGACTCTTACTTAAGTCATGTGTATTGAATCTTATCAAGGCCTGTGTAGTGAATCTTATCAAGGCCTGTGTATTGCTTCTTACTGAAGGCCTGTGTATTGATTCTTATCAAGGTCTGTGAATTGACTCTAACAGAAGACCTGTGTATTGAATCTTATCAATGCCTGTGTATTGACTCTAACTGAAGGCCTGTGTTTTGAATCTTATCAAGGCCTGTGTATTGACTCTAACTGAAGGCCTGTGTATTGAATCTTATCAAGGCCTGTGTATTGACTCTAACTGAAGGACTGTGTATTGAATCTTATCAAGGCCTGTGTATTGACTCTTACTGAAGGCCTGTGATTTTCATCTAAATCCCATGCAACTTGGAGCATGCATTGGCTTCATATTTAAGGCCTACCTACTGACTAACAAAAACTGTGTGTATAACTGTAACCAGGCCTGTGTATCAACTTTAACTGAATATCAGAATGTTCTAAATGAATTCCAATGACTCTAAATTACTCATGGCTCTTTCTGAAGGTCTATAATTATATTGGCTCATTACTATAACTTAAGGATTATATGTAGGACTTTTTATAGGCTAATGGCTTTATCTGAAAACCTTTATATTGGCTCTTGGCTCTTAGTGAAGGCCTATATATTGGCTTATGGCTGTAACTGAAAACCAATATATAAACTCATGGCTCTAACAAAGAGCTTACATACTGGCACATAGCTATAAGTGAAGACCTTTATTTTGTCCCATGGCTCTAACTGAAGACCTATATATTGTCTCATGGCTCTAACTGAAGACCTATATATTGTCTCATGGCTCTAACTGAAGACCTATATATTGTCTCATGGCTCTTACTGAAGACCTATATATTGTCTCATGGCTCTAAGTGACGACCTATATATAGGCTCATGACTCTATCAAAGGATCTTCTTACTGGCCAATAGCTCAAACAGAAGGCCCATATATTTGCTCATGTCCGTACATGATAGCTCATGACTCACAATAGAAGGCCGCCTTTATATACCCTCATGACTATAATTGAAGGGTTGGTTTTACATATATGTGTTTATGCCTTTTCCAAAAGGNTATATAACAATTATACTTGCAGCATTATACATAACACAACATATGCAAAACAATTAAAAAAGTTCTAAAAAAACATGTTTACGATATGTCACATATAAGTTATGCACCAACTGATCAAGTCAACCATTATTACATTGCCCTTAGCAAACTAAGTATCAGACAGTGGCAATAGTCATATCAACTTGTAGAACTTAAAAGCATCCATGACATATTCGTATGTAATCTCACATTTATTAATATGAGATCACACAATAATACAACATTAAATAATAAAACACAGCTACAACATTATGCAAAATTTCATAAATAAAATATAAAAGGAAAGTTACTGTTAAAATGCATGTATATCAAGAATGTTAGAACAAGAAACTTCCCTTGATAAGACTACAAAATAGTAATTTCTGTTCAGCTAACAATTACAATGTGAATTAAATATATAAAAAAACAAAACAAACATAGCACTGTCTATTTCAAAACAACAATTATTTTACAACTAAAACATATTTAATTGAGACAAAGTACTCAAACATTTTAAAGAATCACGAAAAGACCTATGATTTTTTACAGTAAAACATCCATATACTCTAACACAATTATACAAACTAGAAATGTTTCTAAAGGACACGGATGGCCACGTTTTATGTACTTTACACAGAAACGAGTGTCATGTGACAAACATATTGTGAACAGTAAACCCAGCAGGTGTGTACCCGTGCTTTTTAACTGTTACTTAAAGCGTATTTCAGAATTATGAAATTGACCTTTAAACAAACCCCATGTTGTCTTGAAATTATGTTTTTTTTTGCAAATGCATTATAAAGAAATAAAAATGACAGTCACATGAACATTTACTATCACTATGACCATATAAAGACTATGCAATAACTTCTCTAGTTGTCCATTGTGACTGTGACCTTAAAGCAAGCAACAAGGTTGTTACATGCAACTTGTCCTATTGATAGGATGATCATTGGTGCCAATTTATTTTGAAATCACATGATGCACAACAAAGTTTTGAGCAGGACACAAAATGTCCTTTACCAAATACACACACACAAATACAACAAACTTACTAAGATACGCAAGGACAGGCTAAACACTATATGCCCTAACATCATTTTCATGGCATGGGCATAATAAAACACAATACTTACTGTCAACAAAATTAAAACCACGACAAATACCACAATGTAAATTTTATCAATATAACAATGACTTTGATTCATAAAATTACATCTACTATACAACAAAGTTAACAAGAGATGTTTGTTCAACATGTATGCCCCTTAACTTACAGCAGTGGTCCATGTGACCTTGAACTTAGATGTCTTAATTTGAAAATGATTAGGGGTCATCCTTCATGAAGACTGACCAGCTCACTAATCTATTTGATCCTAACAATTCCTTAGAAATTCTCATTATATCTAGCGGAGACAAATATACTGTGACAAGCACTTGTGACCTTTGACCTCTTCCTTTCCTCCCATTTAACCATCATGCCAATTTTCATGGCTGTAGGTCTAATTCTCTAGACATCACTCTCAAACAAATGGTCTATGGACCAACAGACCATCCGGCAGACCAATGCACTGACCATGGACTGACAAATGCAAAGCAATTTACCTCCACGTCTTTGAGAGGCATCATTAAAGAACTACTTTACAATCTGAAAAATCCACTACGGTACTGAAATAAAACTATATCACTCGAGATTGCAGTATTATTACTTTATAAGCACATTACTTGGCATATCGACTGACTGTGTGAACAACTGATAACCATTACTGTGTGTTGCTACATAATTTCTTGCATGTATTTTGATCTCTTCTCTGATCAACAAGATGTTCACTAATATCTAATTGACAGCCCTTTCTACATGCATTGCCATACATGTTTGCATTATGCAAGAAATACTCTGTAACCAATGGCTTAACAGTACATGGGTACCCAAATATTTTTGTTTACATTTTGAAGCATCTGTTTTCAATAACCATGCTTTAACATGCATGGCTTGGAAACTCTACAGCAAGAAATTAAAAAGAAAGTGAATAATTATTTCAAGAATCAAAACATGGCATACAAACTGTGTTCAATATGATACAGATGCGATTGAAGGATTGCACATAAATTAAGCACTGGTTTCCTTACAAATCATTACTACACATATTACCAATGTCGATGTTAGTGTTCATGGCACATAACTCTTTATATAACTTCTGTCAGTAAACACCCTAGTATATTGTCAAGTGAAAATGGGTCTTATGCCATATGAGGCCAGCGTAGCTCCTGTTCAGCCTACGCAATCGCCCAAGTCTGGCCTGGAGCTACGCGGTAAACTTTAAACAACACAAGAGTTCGTGGTCTTAGTAGCAGACAGGGTAGCTTCTGATCAGATTGCACAGACAGGGCTGGAGCTATTCTAGCCGCATATGGCATTAGACCCATTTTCGCATTATGCGGTTCATATGACAGTTAGTGATTCAAATTAATTACCAAACATACCCATATACAGTATTCTGATATAATGATAAATACATCAAATGCCCTCAATGAACATGCAATGTACAGAACTATGGCATTACCACATTACTATCTTATAAACATGACAGAAGCAGAAATAAAGGGGAGAATACTGTTGGAAGATTGTCAGAGTGATGCAAAAAAATAAAACAAAGTTTACATCTTTAATAAACCCAAAACGTGAAAATGAGTGTAAAGAACATAGATGCCCCAGCCATCTCTACATGGCACTTCTTTGTTGATATGCAAACAACTAGGTCATTTTTTTGTTGTTGAAGTGACATCTCTTATTCTTTCAATGAGTTCAGATGATTTAATTCTTAACGTCACACAAGACACTTTCTGCCCCACCCCCTCTGCCCTTAGTTGACGGTAGGAGCACACAAATAAGCACAATAATCTGAAAACTGAAGAGTCCGGAACTAAGTTTTCCCGCCCGACAGTTCTCGCAAACTCTTCAGGTACGCTTCATGTATAGTGCTGATAAAACTACTGTCGTTCTGAAACAAGCAAACAAAAAACTGTTAAATCCTCTGTTATAAGCTCATTATGATCTGTGAACAATGTTTGAAACACTTCAGTCATTGATACAAAGCAGCAACAGGAATGAATCCAAACTAAATTAAACTAAGAATTTTTAGGAAATAAATTGATAGTTAAATTATTATTAAATATGATCTGTTTCTAAAAAGATATTGAAAGTTTTCTATATATCCTTATAATACAAATTGCCACGACGTCTGGTGGTCATGTTTGTAGGTGGTAATTTGGTAGAACATCACCAAAGAAAACATTTCTGTGAAATTATTTTGATATTCCATCGTCAGTTTCTGAGAAGATTTTGGAAGCTTTCTATACAGTCATATATACAAAATTATCACACTCCCTGACGGCCATGATTGTTAACAAATCAAATACTTATTTATTTTTTTATTTCATAGTGGGTCAACGGAGAACAATGTCTGGGTTTCAAACTAGTGCAGTACAGTCCAGCGCTATACCAAGTGAAACAGCGAGCCCCAGAAAAGTCCTGATAAAAACTTGCCTTTAATAAATACAAGAGAGCGTGCTGTAGTTGTTCTTTGGTGAGAGCTGCCACTGGGAGTCCATCAGAGTCCTTACTTCTGTACTGGGAGTCCACACTGGCACCTGAAACTGGAAGTAGGGGAACAGGTGTTTTTTTTAAATTTAAACCTATTTATTTTAGCTTGATTGCATTAAGAGTACTTACTACTTATTTGAAACGCTCTTAGCCTGTTTCCTGGGACTAGAACCAGTACTTGGTGTCTAAGGGGGAGATCTAAAAAAACGCTCCCACAGTGGGGATCAAACCCATGACCTTTCGGTCACTAGGCAGGCCATATCCACGGGGGTATATAGAGACAAGATGAAATTAGCCTCTGCCATAAAATGAAATGTAAATGAATTTTGGTAATAGTTATGCAACTTTATGAAAGTTTTCTGGTAAAAAACTATGAGCTCAAGTTCTACATTAGATCATATATTGAGCTCATGGAATATTCAATATTGCTTAGAACATTATTGTTTTGGTTGAAGCTGTCTTTGATATGAAATAAGCATGAAAGGCACATTGTCTACAAGAACTCATTCTATTTTTTGTTTTACAATAAACCAGGTTTCCTACAGTCATGGTCCATGTTCAAGACATCATATCGAGTGTAGGAAATCAAAAGGCCCTATCTGGCATTGAAAAGTAACAGCACTTAATACCTTTTGTTTTTCCACCTTTTATATGGGTATGAGTATTCCTTAACTTTCTTTTCATGCACACATCTCGTATAGATCAAATGGACTACTAATACGGTCAAGTATTCTACCGTATGGAGTTCAAAGGATATGATGAGCACTGTTCCTCATATAGTGATCATTAGGATAGAAAACACTTATATATATCCTGTAATAAAGATTGTTAATACCTATTAATCTAGAGTGTGGCTAATTCATTACTTGATTGGCACTTAGCATGTTAAATGGGCGAGTCATTTTTTGGAAGTGCTTTGCTTACATGTCAATTTGTTCTCTTATCAGCTACCTAATCTTAAACAAAAAAGTATCTCAGGTATTAACATTAATTATCATCTTTAAGAATTCCTAGAAAATATTGGCAGCATTCGATACCATGTTTATTTGTGGAAGCTCTTGGTAGGGAACATGGTGCCCATGTTTGAATGTGACTTCAAGGCTTTTGTAACGGGTGCCTGTGAAATTAGTCATCGTATAAGAATGTAGAACTATAGAAAATGTCAGTACCTGCAATATGATTTTTTAAAGTGTTTGAAACTCACAACAGAGCCTTAACCCATGCAACCCTTTTTCCAGATTTTAGGGGTATGGCCTGTTTAAGCAGGGAATTTAAGAGAAAATGGGTAGTTTTTAGGAAAAAATTAATATTATTGTTAATCATAATAAATTATTGTTGTACAATACACTATGTAGTATAGTCATTAATAAATTGGTCTGTTATATTTTTATTATATTCATTCATCTTCTCACTTGTTTCTTGAAAAATGTTTAAATAGAACAAAGATATATTTCTGTACTTGTTCTCTTTGGGAAAGTTTGGCTTTAAAAATAGCATAAGAAGGCGTGTTAAGAACTCTGCTAATGGCTCAGCTCAGATGTTCAGTTTTATGTAGGAGAGCTTGTATCTTTTCCCTGCTATTCAGTACTCAAAAGAAATGAGCCTCGTTTTCAGAAAAAGGAGTTTCATGCAAGTGCATTTACCCTTTGAGCGGAACCGGATTTTGAAGGTTTTTGCAAACAGTTTGGATCCAGATGAGACGCCACAGAAAGTGGCGTCTCATCAGGATCCAAACTGTTTGCTATTCTGATAGTATTCTTTGAAAAAAAATCGAAGAAAATGCTAATTTTAGAAATTCAGCAGACAACATTTTAGCAGACGACAAATTTTCCAGCATGCAAAGGGTTAAGAGTCTGCACAGGCTAATCAGGGACAACACTTTCCATCTTCACTGGACTTTTGTTAAGAAGAGACTTCCTTTGAACAAGAATTCCATAAAAGCTGATTTGACATTGGTTATAACCTATTGAGTTCGCCTTCAATATCTGCCAAGAGTGCTTATTATGCATTGCTCTTTCTGCATGGTAGGGTCCGTTTTGTAAACATCATTCCTGTACAATGGAAGGATGGTGGGTGATTTAGTACCTGACTAATTGCTCATAACGAGACATAAGTGTGATATGTTCCTCTAATGGTTAAGGTCCTCCCCACCTGCATGGACCATTATCTTTATGCCTTTATAATGGCACCCAGGTCAATATTGCATAAAACTGTCAAAGAAATCCCATTGTTTTAATTAGCAGATTTATTAGCTTATTCAATGATGTATGGTTGCCCATGACATGTTGTTTTCTGTGTGCTCAGCGAAGTAAATGATGTAGAAACATTATTCTTATAGATCCGCTAATACATGGCGTGTCACATTATTATTCACCACCATGGTGTGCATTTTTAATAGGGTTATGGTCACTAAGAACTAAAAATTTAAAAAATAAATAATATATGCAATGCTCTGGGAAAACTGGACTTCATACATCATCGCATTAAAACAAATTTTTATAGTAAAATTCATTTTAATTAGTAAATACTTACCTGCTATCAAATAGCTACTTAATCCGAACGGGTTGTTATTTATCCGGAATGAATTTATGGAGCGCACCACCTAGATAGTAAGACGGATACAGGCCACAGGTCAGAACTGTCACATAGTGCAGTGCAACCTCGTCACCAAAAACCGTCTACCCACAAATCAATCTTCTTCCAATAAATATAATATGAAAAATATTAGGCGAAGAGCGGGGTGGGAGGTGGGACTCAACGATAGCAGGTAAGTATTTACTAATTAAAATGAATTTTACTATAAAAATTTGTTTTAATAGCATAAATACGTTACCTGCTATCTTATAGCTGATTTTGCAGCTGCGGCGGGAAGGTTCGCGTATAGCTCCCCAATACCCATCCGAGCAGAACCCATATACAGGGTTATCAGCTAATGATAGCAGAACCCATATCAAGGGTTATCAGCTTATCTTCGTTCGTACGGTATTGACATGACTTCTCGGATAAGAGTAAGTATGTCAATTTGTA